>JXOS01038327.1:0-11679 GCA_001015075.1 Cirrula hians
ATACTTCGCCAGAAAAATTAACTAACTTCAACGAAATTTTATTATTCATTGCGTTATCATTATTTTGATCAATGTGTGCACCAAAAATGCACATGATTGGAAGAAACTCAAAGATACCTCCAATACACCGAAAAGAGGACGCTGATCAAATTTGAACCGAACAATTATTCTAAATATTTTGGAAGCGATGTGTATCTCATAATGATTACTGTCATAACAACCTGCCCGAAGGGACAAGTGCAATGATNTAATGATTACTATCATAACAACCTGCCCGAAGGGACAAGTGCAATGATTTCCAGAGGTTTACGTATAGCTCACGCAAACAAAACTATAGTCCATTTAAATAATAAAACTTATTGAATTAAAAAAACCAGCAGAACTTGCTTTGCTCTACACATGCTGCGACTGATTTAACCTTCTGTGAATTTGAAAAATTTCGATTACCACATTTCTGGGAGAAAATATATACACATTGCAGTATTATTTATTTGCTTTATTACCGAAGAAGTCGTTTAACTGCTGTAAGATGTATATATTGCAATGTACTTAAACTGATCCAACCCTTCAGAGNCATATATATTTCAATGTACTTAAACTGATCCAACCCTTCAGAGATCTCAAGATACAGCAAAATCAATCTCTTTTCAGAAAAATTTTAGTAGGCAGTAATCATCGAAGCGTCAAACTAAAATTTTTGTTTAATTATTTCAAATTATTTTATGATAATTACTAAATGAACAATTATTTCTTAAAAACATTGCGAAATTTAATAACCGGTATCGAATTGCAAGCTATTTGGAAGCATTACAAGGTGCCGAACACTGGGTCAGCAGCGTATTGGAGTACATGTGAAAACAACCATCTGTTCAAAAATTAAAAGAAATTGCATTGCATGTTGTAATTCAAAAGAATGTAATCATTTGCAAGTAGCTCCAAGGCGAACGTTTTAAAAATCGATAACCCAAGCAAATGGTTTAATGCAGGAATTGAATTTGTTACAAAAATCACTCAACTGTAAGCAAATATTTGGAATTATTTATAAAGCAATTCGATATTTTTAAAAAGCTCAGCGCATCAGAAAGAAAAATTCAATTTCGTGACACTCCAAGTGCAGAAAAGCAGCTGTGCTAAGGTTACAAACAAATTTGATGTTATGCTAAATTTGTAATTCTTGAAGGGGGCAAGTACGTTTCATAAACTCAATAAGGAAACCCTAATATTAATGAATATGATATCATGATACCCTTTTTGCATCATCTAATTATTTCAATTCACTTTACAATTACTGTATAAGTCGTGTTACATACTTCGCCACATTTTTAACATCTGTATAAAGCATCCAGCACGAGTGATCGTAAACCTAACAAAACCACGAAATGCAATAATCCCATGTCCATTCTTCTTGACAGTGCGCTTTGAGATAAAACATTATGGTATAAGACTTAAATCGGAGACCATTATTTTGGGTACCTCCGGTACACTAATGTGGTTTACATAAAATTTGACACCAACAGGTCGCTGACAAATTAATATTACGAATTTATTGGTAAAAACCTTAAAATGAGCGAGATCATAAACAAAATTAGAGATTCAAATTATTTACGATAGAACCAATGTAAGTGCTTAAAATCGGTGGAATCAGATATAATTCGGAGGTTCACACAATATGGATATAAATATGGAAACGAGTCACCGGTTTTTAGCAATTTTATACTCATCAGTCATACAGTTAGGGTTTGTACGAGGTATGTAAAGCATAGTAATAATTTTTTCTGATTAAATGTTTCTTGGAGACACGTTCTTAGAATCAACAAAAATTGGAAATATGGAAGTTTCAGTTTTGTTCAAATTCGATCAATATTTCTCGTACCTCTAGTACATCTCATTACCCAAAACTCTAGTCTTAAGTGTACTGCAGAAATTATAATTGATATTTTTCAATGCAATTTGATAAAAGTTGGGTCATAGCATATCATCTAAACGTGTGCCGATGGGATTAATTGGATAAGTATCAGAGGTAACAACACAGTAGAGAATATGACCCCCAAGTACCATCAAATAAAGTCAATTCCATTATTGAGTGGACATAAATACGAATAATGTGTGCAAAAAAAAGGGTACGATTGGATAAGAATTAGAAGTACCTCCAATACACACATGTGGTCGTAAAACTATTTTAGCAAGAGATTTGAATGTGTGATCCTAAATATGAACAATCTATAAAAATGTGATGGGAGGAATTAATTTTGTATTTCATCTCTGTTCTTAATTTGGAAGTATCGCTCTGGAAATTTATTTTTTGCTTAATATAGGAAAGCCAAAACATGGCCCGTTCCTGAACGAGTCTAGCTTTAAAAAAAATATATTGAGAAACCCACTTTCCTTACTCTAGCACGGATACTATGATTAGGTTTCAAAGAAAATTATATTCGGATATGGTTGCTTATATGCTTTAATGAATTTATATTTGAACCTGTAAAAAGCCAAGTGAACGTCCGATCCGTATTAATATTTTCGAAATAAAAACACGGATTGACTGCAGTGCGTAAATATCCAATAATCGTATAACGGGAAGCATTATGTTATCACATTTTCAAAGTTGTAATGTTAATATAGAGTTAAAACAAGTCAAGGAAAATGAAATATGCCNGTGTTGATATAGAGTTATATGTTAATATAGAGTTAAAACAAGTCAAGGAAAATGAAATATGCCCAATTATTGATGTCATACACGGGGACTAAATGTAGCAGCCGATTAAAAATGATTGATTGTATTTGTAATGAGAGTGATTGCAATGCGCATACTGAACCAGGCCCAAGTGAAGCCAACCTCTGCTTTATACTGTAAACTTTGCAATGTTTGTACCAAATATTGATGGAGGTGCATATTACGTTTTATCGGGGTAGCCTTTGTACCATAGCACTCGATGTATGGTAAGCCCCATTTCAATCAATTTTAATTCTCATAAATGCATATTCAGTGAATACTATTTGTTATAAAAGGCACTTATATCGCGGGTAGTTGGACACTCATCTTGACCCGGTGAATCACCGCTTAGGTTTGGTCCAAATAGGTACGGTACTGGAAAAAAAATAAATTTTGGCTTTTTTTTATTCGCAGAAGAACGGTAACTAGTATACAGTATTGGTTTAGTGGCATCATTCACCGTTCAGAAAAGTAAAATAAATTAAGTTTTTTAAAGTATGATTTTGAAACGTAAGTTATAATGCGTTCGAAAAACCGTTTTCCGTATTTCATATAGTTGGCTATATTTTGGCATACTGTGCGATGTCCTTACAAAATTAATTAAAAGTTTTATGCAAAAATGTATAAGTGCCTATACTACGAGCCAAAAGTAATATACTCATTATGTTCTTTTAAATGAACATTAATAACACTAATTAAATTAGGAAATTAGGAAACGGCAATGTCGTAGCTTTGGGAAATTAATGAATGAATAAATGCAATGCTCATCATTAAGTACTTGTAAATTAGTAACATTGTTATTTTCACGTGGTGGTGTATTTAGTTGAACATTTGTTTAAAAATTCTATGGAAAATGAACAGTCCCCATGATAGTTGGAATGCTTTTCATGAAAATAAGTTGACGCTCAACAATAAGTTGACGCTACCCAAAACTTACATTTACTGCTGAGATGTAAATCATTCATCGGGGATTTCAAACTTTTCTAGTATACAAATGTTGCATATTACGTTTTAGGACCAATTTTAAAGTGACTGTGTTATTAAATTCCATCGATCGCATTTTCCAGTTGGGTCGGCCCCACCAACAAACAAACCAACAAATGAATGCAGAAAAAATACTCAACGTTGAGACTCCTCCACTACAAGACTGTGCAGACTTAGAAATGATTAAAAACGCATTTGCTGGTATTTATCGGAGTGAGTTCATGTATGAGGCAATCTTGTTGTATGAATTGGAAAATTGCTTTACATGACAGCTTATAAAACCGTTAAGGGTGTCATAGTTATTTATTACATGCGCGTCAGCTTGAAACAGGTTCATAAGGATAATATTGAAAACACAAGGTGGGAGCCTTATAAGCACCACATATCATATTACTCCAAACGTGCCTGTTATCAACCATATTTCAGTGAGCTATGGACTATGTTCTACTAATAATTCCAAAATTTCAGCAGAAAGAAGTTAGTAGCTGTACAATTGGGCAACCCTTTACGGAACTAGGAATTATTAACTTCTGTAAGGGTATATTCAGTTATTTAAAAATTTGTCAATTATCAACGGATGATTAAGACCTCATGGCTGAATCTATTGCTATGTAAGCTAGCGACTTAGATTTTAAAGTATAAGATTGAAACTTGGCTTGGAAACTTTTATTGGTTGCGGTCAGGAACTCTTTTCTATATATTAGAACGAATTAAATTTTTTAAATCTCATAGGTTGAATAAAAGTAGACTTCTCTGAAACACAGAGTTGTATACCACTAAAAATGAATTTTTATTGCGTCATTATTTTTATTAAAGGGATTATTACAATTACGTTTCGAGANCTTCGGGTTATTCTAAATGCTACACAAATGAATTCAAAATAATTTATTATAAATGAATTTTTATTGCGTCATTATTTTTATTAAAGGGATTATTACAATTACGTTTCGAGATTACATTATTAATTAATTATTATATACGTCAGAAATTGATCAGAAACAGTACACGGTCTTTATTCATACCAGAAATGACTAATCATGAACTGATCAACATGTATACAGATATAATCTGTATCTCCGCAGAATTATATTTCGCGATGTCTGTCTGCATGTCCATCTTTCTGTCCGTCATCACAATGATAAGAAAACACATTGTGCTAGATGTACTAAAGTTGGTACCCAGATTTAGCGAAGGAATCATACATTTAAGTTTGAATTTGGTTCCGATCCGACGTATATTTCGGTAATCTTCAATATACAAATGTGGTCCAAAATAAATGGTCCAAAATAAATGACACAAATATGTGTTCAGGCTGCTGGAATTTACTAATTAAAATAATTATAGTAATACCCACCTTACTACCCAACCTGGACGAGATCAAATAAAGTTCAGAAATGCCTCGAGTATCTCTTAATTTTATGGTTTTATTCCGAATGAAGCACGAAAATGAACATTGGTATTCAGGATGACATTGACCAAACAAATTCGTGTTCCAAGAATGATGGGAACGGGTAAAATCCGGTTTATGACAAATAACATTAAAAGTCAATAAATGTTAGTAAATCATTTGACATTGTTATACGCCATTTATTCAAGCATTAAAGAAAGTGTATATAAGTTTTAATGGTTGGTTAGTAACCGCCAAAACCAGTGATTGGGGACCTAACATAATATATACCAAATAGCTCAGCATCACCACAGAAGTTGATCAAGCCATGTACGTCCGTCCATCAGTGCGTCTGTAAACATAAACTAGGAAGAAGAACATGAGCTAGAACAACCAAATTTTGCACAGACATTCTTTTATCAATATTTCAGGTACCTCCAGTATACATATTTTAATCATATTCACATATATTAATCATTTTCACCTAAATTTTATTACTTATATATTTAGTAGATAGTCATATAGTCAATGTATATAACAAAAAGGCATCAAATTGATTACAATAGGTATCTGCACTACACCTTAGTGGTTAAACCGAAAAATTTAAATTCAAAGAAATTTACGTTTGACATTTAAATGGTTCATACGTATTTCAATAAAAGTAATAATGCGGTGGCTGTTGTTGTACCTCCGGTCCACCTCTGATATCCAAAAAAGTATTTTATTAATAACAAAAATAATTGTTTGAAGCTGTACCATTTTATTTTCTGCTTTCTTTGTACTAAACAATTTGGAAGCAACGTGTATGTCACTGTCCGCCTAAGCCGACAGTAACTTTCTTAATTGTTTTTATTTTAATAATCTTACAATTCCCAGATTTTTAAAATGATAGATATTCTTCTGTGGAGTTTCTTACGTTTGAATGAACACGTCTGATGGGTACTTGGTAGGGTACTAAGGTAGATTTTAAAAAATGAACTAGAGAGGTTACCAAAATTTAAAACTGGGCGACGCACGGGTAGTTATATGAAAACCAAATGAGTTTATCAGGCGTTAGTTTCTATTTGGAAAACTTTTTTGTGAAAAATAATTAGAGCCAAGTTCAAATATTGGCCTAGAGTATTTTATAGTTGACTACGTTTTGGAGTGTGAATATGTTTTATTTGTTTTTAATCTTTTCGTTCAAACAAACCACTATTTGTTGATTTTACAAAATTCCGTATTCGGCTGCTCATTACCCTGTTTTTCGGATAATATAATGAATAAATAATTCATTGACAAATTGCAATTGTGCATTAATTCTGTGTCTTTTATATCCCAGGCTCCTAAGTGTTCCTTATGATCTTCGAAAATAAATAAAATTTCCAACATTTTCCAAATATGAAATAAATATTTTATGGCCTGATGTATATGAAAATATAAATCATTTTAAAAAAGGCAATGTTTATGAGCGACGTTTGATAATAAAATTGTTGCTTATGACAACTTTAATTAAATTTAATGTTCAACTTTCACCTTTACGCTGACCGTAAAGTTAAAAATAAAAAATTGTTAAACGATGCACGACCGAAATCAACAACAGCAAATTTCAGCTTACACATACATACCATAACGTGTATAATATGAGGCAAGACTGTTAGAGCGAGAAGTTTGACAAACTGTCAGCGCAAAGCATAAAAACAACATAGCTCAGCATAAAGTTAAGGTAAAAACACAGTAAAATGTCCAACAAACATCAAAAGTATACTTTATTGCACTTAAAGCGCATGCCATACACACGCACTCGCACATACATTTATACATATATCCATCCTCGATCATACGAGTGTTATTACAATTTCATGAGGTTCGCTTGGTCGTTTCGCTTTTTGCAATGTTAATTTTATTTTGTTAACGGTACTGCAGCAATTGTTATTATTACTTTTATGTTTTTACATAACTTTATGCGTTGAAGTTGAACGCAAAAAAATGTAAACAGTCACACCGTGTTAGCATCGCTCATTAACTCACTTTTGTTGTTGTATCATAATTTTAATATTTTGTTATGCTTGTGCTTGTTATTACGAATGACTTTTGTAAATAATATTGGCATGTCCAGTGAGCGGACATAATAAAATTGTTTGCATATATTTAGTTGTTGTGATTTCAAATTATACATACAATTTGAGTATATCTAGCTGAGCTATTTTCAGCAAATTTGCCTACGCGAGTTTATTTATGATGAATGATATAGCCACATAAATTGCCGAATTAACTTTTATATGTGCAACAGCAAGGAGCAAATAGAAATAAAATAAATTAACAGCAAGAAGTTCATATTATAAAAACCCAAGCTTCATAATAACAGCTTCCACCATTAAAATTCATCCATGCTCATTACTTACATTTTATGCGCCATTAACATTTTATCATAAACATATGGCCACACAAATTTCATTCAAATGCGCATTTAAAGTCAACGTNCATGGCCACACAAATTTCATTTCATTTAAAGTCGACGTATACAACAAATGCTTGCTAATTGTAATGNTATGGCCACACAAATTTCATTCAAATGCGCATTTAAAGTCAACGTATACAACAAATGCTTGCTAATTGTAATGAAGTCATTCCCTGAAAGCTTAAAGCAAAATGACGATTCATTGCATCCAGAAATTTTGTTGAATAAATGTCACTCATACGCCACTGTGTATTAAAGTATATTCTGAAAACTTGCAGGCACACGAAGGGGACATTCATATATTTTCAAATATAAACAAGAACAATACAAAATAAACGTTAAAGTCAGTCACAATACACATCAGTCGCTTATAGTTTGATAATAAAGTTGTATATAATTTTTAGCTATTTAATTGAAAGTATTTTCTTTCTTGTACAGTAAACTAATTTGACAGTTACATTTATAATTAAGAAGAATAAGAATACCGAATACGAATAAATAATTTCCAATTCCTGATATAAATTTTTTGAATGCCAGTTCATACGGTTATCTTTCGGAGCTAATTTAACTTATTTACGAATTAACAATACCAAAATAAATAATATTGAGTCATTTTCCATAAAACCATATGCTTGTGTAATCGAAATTAACTATGCAAGCCTTGAAACGATATTGCCCATTTTTGAACTTGAGACTATTTTGTGAAAAGTATACTATGAAAACCAATTTTATCATTTGAGTTATAAGATTCTTCATTTATTACTAATAGAAACATATAATCAAAATATATAATATACAAGGACTATTTAATTTATGGGTTGCTCTGAATGGATTTTTAATGACCTCATAGGTTCATAGTCCACGGAAGGTCCTACAGCTAGAGATGGGTTTTTATCATATTTTGAAATGCTATTAGAGTGAATAACTTGCCCAATTTTAAACCATTCCCATGAGAAGGCGGTTTTTGGAGGACCTCTGCAGTTGTGTACCATTGGCCCTAAAATTTCAGAATGCTTAATAATGCTGCAATATCAAATTTCACTGACGGCCAGTAAATCTGCCGGGTTCAGTGCTTATTTCAGTGGTGAAAGGAGGGTGAAAGTGAAACTGGTTTAATGGCCGAAGCACGTTATTGCACTTGGTTAGTCACAGTATTTTCTAACTTAACTGGACAAATTAACATCTTTATCGCGGAAACGGACAGCAAGTTCGACAGAGTGCACCATATATTTTGCTCAAACTTATAATACCTCCAGTCTATGGCTAATACAAATAATGAAATAAATTGCTGGAATACGATAGTCTGTACAGTTTGAAATTGCTCAAAATCCAGAAATAGACCCTATTCTTTAGGAAACACAGAAACATAGAACGAGAAGGGTCATCTTTATTCTTAAAATGTTTTATTGTTTGTTTTTGGGTAAAACTATTTTTGAACCATATTGTTTAATCATTAAAAATTAATGCACTTGAATTCATCTCAATTTTTTGAAGAATTTGGCCGAAAGCCCTCAATGAATGTTTTTCTTAAAATCCATCTCGGGTCATTATGGAAGTGTATGCAACACGTTTGGTGTGTATGACCAACTTTTTAGGACATTCACCAATAGTTTTCCACCCTATCTTTGAACTGTACGTATACAGATTTGCATGCCATCATATGAATATTTCTTATATGCATGAATTTTCGTACGTTTCGTATAAACATTGCCTTCTCTAGAGATTTATGCTATGACAGCCACCAAATTGTGGCCAATGGCCACATGTACAAAGTCCGACATATGCGGTTCCAATAGGAGTTGTAAGCATAATGGGTCACAATGATTAATTAAATTAAACCACATTTCAGAACTCACTACAAATATTAATATCAATTAGTTTAATAAGAATTTGACATGATTGGATGTGTTCATCATGTGGGATTTACTTACGAACACTTTTGAGGCCCANAACATGGGATTTACTTACGAACACTTTTGAGGCCCAAGAATAGGGATTTTTTATTTTTTTTTTTCGATTTCAAGCGGACCTTTTTCTCTTAAAATTATGTGCATTCCATTATAAAATGTGATATTGTCATTGCCTTAGAGATTTCTTCGTTTCATGTAATAGAGTTTGGATCTCAAACTCCTTTTCTAGAACATGAAAGAATACCAAGAATGCCTTCGTGATCGTATGTCTGTATCTTATCTCATGTATCAGATCTCAGTCGCCAAATGTACTTTTATATTAGAAGTCGTATGTGTACTTGCAGGCGAAGCACTTTTTACGATTCCACTCGTAATCTTTCTCTTGTGTTTCCGTCTTTAATTTAAAACAAAAAATTATGCTTTATGCTGGAAATAGTGGTTGTATCGTATGTAACTGCATACATACAGTTTATGCCTACTTTTGGTGGCTTTGTTCGGTGGCTGTTCGTCTTTTCATTCATGTCAACAGAGTACATACAGAATTGATATTTTAATTTTAATGACTCTTTGTGGTTTCAAAACAGGCAAATAATGTTGATTTACATTCTAGGGCAGTAATTTTAATAAAAAAAGGGACTCTCATTTCTCAAATAAGCAAAATTTTCTTTATGCTCATACATAAATTATAGCGCAAAGTTTAAAAATCTTCAACAGGAGTGACTTTCCTGGAAAATGAATAACTTTTAAGCACTATGGAAAAATACACAAACCTTTACTGTATATATCCAATGTAGTCCCTTATAGCAATTGTTGATGAAAATATCTGTTAATGTCTGTTAATGAAAAGGAATTTCGCTGTGAGTGAGACATATTTCACTATAAATTAATTTCGAGAAATATGTCACACACTATAATTCCCTTAAAAAAACTTCTCTATCTTGACGTGTGATTCAGAAATATTCCGAAAAGTGCTAGACATACTACAACGAGTATAAAATAAAGACATTCTTCTTAGAATCGCTGTAGCGACTGTTCTTATTATATAAACTCAGTTAAATTTGTTGGAATATATTTTAAATTTTTAGGGACTATGTTTGTGACCAAACCAGATATGTATCAGTTTGTAATACAAAAACGATTAATATCTAAATAAATAGAAATATTAACATAAATTTTATTATATATAATGAAAAATAGGAAGAAAAAAATACCACAGTGTGGTACACTGCCGCGGTCAAATTTCCAAAAGCAGAGTAGCAACAAAATTAAATAATTTATATTGAAAATTATACGAAAAATAAGTAAAAACATTAAAGATGGCTTACGCTGACAATGAGAGATACAATCCAAAATATTTAAACAACAGCGAAGTTAAAAATGAGTAGAACACTATACCTGACAACAACCTATTCCAAACAAACAAATTTTTCTTAGGAACATTAATTATATTTTCGTCCACTCAAAAATGAAGTTCCGTTGATATTGATCAATGTTTCTAGCTAAATTTATCCTCTTTTCGCACCACATGGGTGTATTGAAAATATTTCTGATTTTCATGCATTTATATCATTTTTTGGTTCACACATTGATCATAATAATGATCACTCAATATTTATTTATCGTTGAAATTGATTTATTTTGCTGGCGAAATTTGCGTGAAACCGTCTTTTCGGACACCAAAGGTGTACTGAAGGTACCTCCAATTTTCATCCAATCATACCCATTTTGTTGCACACATTATTCATATTAAAGTCCAAAATTGTGTTGAATTACGTTCATATATTTTAAGAAGGGCTTGCCTCGGAAAATACCTAACGAATGCCTGTCAGATTTTGGCATCGTATATTCTTCAATGCCGTACAGAACTATACTGCAGAATTTTATTCTGATTTATGTTTTCAGGAGAGGGCTCTATTCCTCAATTGTTTTCGGATCCTCTCACACCTATTTGTAGTTGTTATTATTTAACGCACTAATGTTGCGATAGAACTTGAGCCTAGGAGTAAAATGTAAAATCGATATTTTGTGCATTTCGACGTATCGCACTTAAATAATAATGTTTTTTAGTTTAATTTAGCCACAAACCTTTAATAAGTTAAAAAAGGACGAGATCAGATATAGCACAGAATAAAGCCTAATATATCTATGTTGGATATAAGTTTCAAATAAGGCACAAAAATAAAATGGGTGCGATGGAATAAATTCGAGGNTAAGGCACAAAAATAAAATGGGTGCGATGGAATAAATT
>JXOS01038437.1:0-12193 GCA_001015075.1 Cirrula hians
CTTCTACTCATTCTACTTTACTTCTACTTCTACTACTACTATTCTACTGCTGCTGCAACTACAACCTCTACTACTACTACTAATACTTCTACCACNTATTCTACTGCTGCTGCAACTACAACTTCTACTACTACTACTAATACTTCTACCACCAATTCTACTCTAAGTACTACGACGACTAGAAGTACCACTACTAATTGTAATGACAGTACTGTCAGTAATATTATAACAATATATTCTACTAATTCGAATTTACTTCTACTACTACTAATACTACTTCTACTACTATTTCTTCATCTAGTACTACTAATACAACTAAGTAAATTTAATAAAACTTCTACTCATTCTAATGTACTTCTTGTACTACTACTTCTACTACTACTACTATTACAACCATACATATCACTAATGCTACTTTTTCTAGCACTACCACTAATAATTATAATAACATTGCACTCAGTAATATTACAACAATATATTCTACTAATTCTACTGTAGTTTTACTACTGATAATGCTACTTCTACTAGTACTTCTTCATCTAGTACTACTACTACAACTAGCACGACTACTACTATTTCTAGCAGTACCACTATTAATTATAATGAGAGTTCTGCCAGTAATATTACAACTTCTACTCATTCTACTGTACTACTTGTACTACTACTTCTACTACTACTACTATTACAACCACACATTTCACTAATGCTACTTTTTCTAGCACTGCCACTACTAATTATAATAAAATAACTCTCAGTAACATTACAACAATATATTCTACTAATTCTACTGTAGTTCTAATACTACTAATGCTACTTCTACTACTATTTCTTCATCTAGTACTACTACTACTTCTAGCACTACCACTACTAATTATAATGACAGTACTGTCAGTAATATTACAACAATATATTCTACTAATTCTAATTTACTTCTACTACTACTAATGCTTCTTCTACTAGTACTTCTTCATCTAGCACTACTACTACAACTAGCACGACTACAACTGCTTCTAGCTCTATCACTACTAATTATAATGAGAGTGCTGCCAGTAATATTAAAAATTCTACTCATTCTGCTGTACTTCTTCTACTACTTCTTCTTCTACTACTACAACTTAAACTTCTACTCGTACAACTAATATTACTACTGCTACTCATACTATAAATACTACAACAACTACTACTCTTAGTACTTCTACTACTACTACTAATTCTTCCTCTAGCACAACTACCACAACTAGCATTATTACTACGACTACTGGCACTACCACTAGTAATTATACAAACAGTACTGCCATTAATATTGCAACCTGTACTTCCACTCATTCTACTTTACTTCTACTACTACAACTTGTACTCCTACTACTGCTACTAGTTCTACTACTACGACTATTACTTCATCTAGCACTACAAATACAAATAGCTTCTAGCACTTCTAGCACTACCACTAGTAATTATAATAACAGTACTTACAGTAATATTACAACTTCGACTTCTACTACTACTTCGACATCTACTACTACTATTACTTCTACATCTAGCACTACTACTAGAAATAGCACTACTACTACAACTTCTAGCACTACCAGTACTAATTATAATAACAGTACTTACAGTAATATTACAACTTCGACTTCTACTACTACTTCTTCTACTTCAACTACTACTACTACTTCTTCATCTCGCACTACTACTACAACAAGCACGACTACTACTTCTACTAGCACTACCACATCTAATTATACTAACAGTACTGCGAGTTATACTTCGACTTGTACTAATGCTGTTTCTACTACTTCTACTAATACTGCTTGTACTACTTCTTCAGCGTCTACTTCTACTACTNCTTCTACTCCTTCTACTAATACTGCTAGTACTACTTCTTCAGCGTCTACTTCTACTACTGCTACTACTCCTTCGCCTACTGCTAATTCTACTAGTACTACTACTTGTACTACTAGTAATACTACACCTGTAATTAATACAGATGCCACGAGTATGAATGAATTGATTCCTCAGAAACTGACGATTGGCGTTAATGACATTTGGTCAAAACCAAGTTCAGTATGAGTTCTAAGATATGTATGTAGTGGTATATGGGGCAAATTGTGTGAGTAAAGTTATCATGAAATTATGAACTGAACTTTCCTCATAAACTGGAATTCAATAAATACTAGCCCAAACATGTGCAGCTATTCGTTCGTACAATATGCATATGGTGGGGAATCTTGGAATTAAAAATTTCTTTGATTTGCTCTTCTGCAAAAGTGTGGAAGAACTGATTACTCAAAAACACGCAAATGGAACCATATAAAATTTGATCAGTAGATAGTTGAATAGATTATCTCTGATATGTTTACAGTGACATATGGGGGGAAAGATCTAGATTGATTATTTAATCCGTTTGTTTTAAGTAAGTATATTTTGAAAGTTATTTTGTGTTGCTGTATTTTATATTCCAGGGTCTAAATTTGAATGAACTCGAAATATGTTTTTCCAACTGTATTCTTCCATTCATTTTTAAAACAATTCGAAATATTAAATGTATATTTATTTACAAAATTCATTAAAATTTCGGTCCTACTCCACCGTTCCACGATACAAAAAGTGTTGCTTAAAAGGGTTAAGTTTACTTTACACGCGTTAATATTACTACTAACACTACTAGTTCTACAACTGCTACTGCTAACCTAACCACTGCTGCAACTACTTCTAAAACTTAGACTACTGCGAATACTTCTACTACTACTACTACTACTACTACTACTACTACTACTCCTTCTTCAACTACTAGTACTACTTCTGCTGGTATTCGTAATTCTTCTACTGCAGCCACTACTTGTAAATGCTCAATCCGCTTGGAGGTGTTATACCCCATAGAACTTTTACAATTCCCACTTTCGTGATACAAAATTCTCTCTTCTTGGTATACCAGTCTCAATGGTATGATTCGCTCACAGCTCGATTAACCCAAACATCGCATTAAGTTTGTGTTTCGTAAAATTTATGGGGAAAGCTTATGCCGATAAGGGCACTAGCAATGATTGGAAAACTTTGATGGGTTAATTGATATAAGACTATACACCAAACAACACGTTAAATGTTGTGCAAATCATATAAAGATATAAGGGCCTTTAAAAGAAGTGCTATGCAGGAAAGCACAGCAAGAAATATATCACAATACTGCAAGCTGCAAACATCACACGTACCGCAAAACTTGACACGTTTATTTTTGGTAAGTTAATGGATTCACGTCCGCAACGTGGGACGTCACAAGTTCATCTCTACAGATTTCAGCATTTAACAAAATATGGATTTATTCTGATAATTGCTCGTAATTATCGATGAGAAATTGACCAAGAATAGCATTAATTACTGTAATTTAATTACTGTAATTTAGAGCGAATACCGTGGATATTTGATTAAAATTATATTACTGCCGCCAAAAATCGGTTCCACTTGCACATATTAGATGAGAGAATTGATGATTTTACGACTCTACATAAGATGGAAATGTTCGGAACAGAAATTGACCAAGAACAACATTAATTACTATAATTCAGAGGCAATACCGTGGTCCGCAATATTACCGTTTTTTTTACATTCGATTAAAATTATATTACTGCTGCCAAAAATCGGATCCACTTGCACATATTAGAACAGAGAATTGAGGATTTTACGACTGTACATAAGCTCGAAATGTGCGGAACAGCTATATTGAACACAAAATAACAAAACATATTTCTATAAAAGTAGTCCAATCATGACAACTGACGGACAAAACATGGAGGCAAAAGATATTGTCTGCGACTGCAATTGAGCTTTGGATTCATTGGTAATCTGAGGCAATGCCCATAGAGTGAACTACGTCATCGATGTTCAAAAATCGCGAATATGATTATCAAAATTTCGAAATGACCCTTGTGAACTGCAAATTGGAAGATATTGCAGCCGATTAATGAATTGACAGAAAACTTTTTAACCGATATAGATAAAGAAAGGATAACAAAATATTAAGAAATTTAGCCACACTTTCATTTAAGGAGGCCATTAAAGCTCTCAATAGTTTGAGAGTATTCGCTTAAAGATATGGCAATGTGGATGATACGGTTTCGGGCTATCGGTCAGAGTATTAGTACAATTGAAAAAAAAATTTTTTTTCTTATTAATAAAAATAAACAAATCTCGAAATTTGTATTTATGGAGCTTCACTACTTAAAAAAGAACTGATAAATAAATCTTTTATCATTCGAATTATTCTGCCATTCCAATGGGGTTCATATTTTGGAGAATTTACAGCAGTGCGGCCCAAAGCTTTCTTCACATAGCTTATGCTGTAAGTTTAAAGTAAGTTCACACTGTTTAGAGCACCTGTTATTGCCACAGAGTGTTGATTTCCCTTGGATCCATATTATGGAGCTCCTACTACCTAGTGTTCACAGCTCATAGTTTTTTCGTAGAACTTTTGCTATATCTAACAATTCGGTTGGGTAAGTGAACCTGAAGAACTTTTCGCTGCCATAAGCACTCAGAAGAGTGTTGGTAAGCTCACAGCATTTAGCGAGCCTCTTACTGTTATTGAGCACTCCGCAGAGTGTTGGATCCCTTGGAATTCATATAATAGAGGTACTACTGTTGCACAGCGCAAAGCTTGCCTCACAGAGCTTATGCTATAGATAACAATAACTACAACTACTGCCAATTAGAATTAAGTATGGTCTTGAATTCCTTGCGTTCAAAATTATGGAGGTGCTAGTCTAGATCAGCCTATAAAATCTGTAACGGAAAATATGCCGTTGCAAGTAGTTCGTTTAGCTCACGTCGCTTGAAAAGCGTACCATTCCTCTTGGGCACTCAGCAAATCTGAACAAGAATATAAAAATAGCACCCAAAATAGCAAGCCATGAAATATTACTTATAGAAGTAGCTACGAGAACATTTTCGAACTATTCTATGTTCTATTTAAAAGAAAAGTGTTATAAAATTTATTTTATTTCTAAGACCTTTTGTAGTGCGCTAAAACTAAATCAAAAAGACGAAAATTATTTGTTGTATTTTCTCTTAAGTTTTTCAGAGCTAGTTTACTCGAAATTTATTTATTTTTTTTTTTAGCAATCGTTTATTTGCTTTTTATTTTTTAAAATGCGTGACATAATTTATAGAATGAGTAAGTCAAATGTGAAGATACGCAGTGACGTCGATGACGGTTCATCCGATTACGCAGCTACCTCAAGCGATACTGATTGTACGTTCAGCACAAGAACCTCAAACGAAACAATGGCCAGCGTTGTCACGCAGGCAGAGCAGCATAATGAGAGCTCATTGAGATTCACAGGGATAACGGACGCACAGTGGGAGGCAATCAGCGAACAGAAAAAGCATCTCGAGCAACGCATAGTCAATTTGATAACGAAACGCTGTGTGTATTATGCCATTGTCAAAAAGATGGAGGAACAGATCGCTGCCTCTACCAATCCCGGCGAACGTTCCAAGTTCTTTCGGCTGCGTGAACGGCTAAGTGAACTGAAGTATCAGCTGCTGGAGGGCTTCGGGCCGCTGGAGCAGGAAGAGTCTGACAAAAAGCATACCGCTAAATATACCGTGGCCACTTTTAGAAGTGTAAGCAAGCGTGTTGCCAGAACTACTGAGTAGGATTTCGGTCTCCGAACGGTATTTAAAAAAAAATCTGACTGCGTTGCCAGGCAAGACTTAATGTTTACACCGTTTCCTAATTGTTTGCGTACTTCAAGATGTTTTATAAACTACAACAAAATTTGAAAATGTGATTAGGGACACTTTTTTTGCTCAGATTTCGGTAACTTTCTCTTTCGACAACCGTTTTGTTTCAATAAGAAAACTGTTAAATATAACCACAAACTCTGATGTTTGCTTCTTAAAGTATCGATATAAAGGCGCTTAGATGTAATTAGTTAAGGAAAATAGTTTTGCATATGAGCTCCAGAATGAAAAAAGTGGGCTTTGCTGATCAGTGTGTTCAAAAGAGCTCAGTCGTCAACACAGTCGTCATATGCAATCCACGATTTTTGTAATGATTGTTCTGAGTACAGGCTTGAAAACATTGGTGTTTACAAAGACTTTGGACTCTGAAAAGTATAAGCAATCTGAAAACATCAGTTAAACAGGTTTCATATGAGATACAGATTGGGAATAGTGTGCACAGTCTTGATGACTGCTCTGCTCATATACGCAAAGGCTAACTGCGTCAGGTCTGGTATGCTTCCTGGTTTACGGTTCAATTAGACACAAATGGGTTCTCTGCTCACAACGTTTTGTGGTGAGTCATACGATATTCAGAAATCGAAAAATATGCGCTTTTTTGTCCAAGTCAAAGTGATCTGATGTTGGCTGTCCCCGGACTTTTCCATGATAGAGTTTGCAAAATAGGTAAACC
This sequence comes from Cirrula hians, assembly GCA_001015075.1. Lineage (NCBI taxonomy): Eukaryota > Metazoa > Arthropoda > Insecta > Diptera > Ephydridae > Cirrula > Cirrula hians. The sequence goes on from JXOS01038437.1 coordinate 6,413, forward strand.
GAACTTTTGGCTGGTAGAACAACTATAGAACAGCTAATGTCCTGACAAAAACTAATAAGTCAAGTATTGGGGTTTGTTCCAATATGTATGGACTGTTTTTTAATAACAGCTTATTTATATGATATTTTTTTACATGCATCGAGACCTTGCAATCAGGGAGAGTCATCAGAAATAGACTATCATGGCTCAAGCCATTAATCCCAAAAAAAATTCTTTTAGGATCGCACTTAGAACATAAGTAGAATGACGTGAGTGTGGCATAGGTAAACTACCCGCATATAGCTGAGCAGAGTGTGTATTTATAGAAGATTATGGTCTATTGTGTTCTTGAATTCGTAGATTTTCGATGTATGAGCTGAATATAGAGGCCCAAAAGCATTCGTCATAAACATTCAAATCAGTAGTGAGCAATGGAAACTTTTATTTTAGTCAATTTTCAAGCATTACCTGAAGTGCTTCTCTATTATAATTATAAACCTCAGTCAACAAACTGGGCGTATTATAACTTTGCGCGAAAGATGTAATATATAGTAATTGTGATTCCCGATTTTCTGTTTCTACAAAGAATCCATGAAAGGGGTCAATTCAATAATGCCCATTTTTCATGATTACTTGTGTAGTTTTTCAGGTAGATTTGTAAAATATGGTTATTGGGTAAATTGCGTCTAAAAAATAATTTATTCGGGTACGTTCCATAGAGCAAACCTTCGAAGCTTTCTTCAAATAGCGTTTATAGTCATACTATCTGTTTTTAATAGTTTTAACTCTGTATATATACCTAGATAAAACTGTCTTGTAAACGCTCTCACATCGATGGCGTAATCGATGCATATTTTGGAGTACCTTCCTTTAGCCCATCATTCTGAAATTGGCAATACCTTAGTTTTAAACCAAAGTTTCTGTTTTTGGTACATTAAATTGCGTTTTTTTGGTTACCTTCCGTGAATGGATGCTATCGGCCCTATATTTCAGGTGCAACAATATAAAAGCGTGACTTTCAAGAAGTTATTGAAGTTTCTTGAGAAAGTCTCTAAAAATAGGCGTAATCAGCGAAATATTTGCGAAATTCACAGTTCAAAGTTTGAGCACCAAACATAAAAAACACTTGGAATATTAAGTGAATGAAATTAGTGTATTTCATTGGAATTGCTAAAATGAAGCTCGGTTCCAAGATTTCCGGAAAGATCCGTAACCTGATCCAGAAAAAAATTGTAACCACGACTATGTGTGATTACAGAACTTTGTTATNTAGTGTATTTCATTGGAATTGCTAAAATAAAGCTCGGTTCCAATATTTCCGGAAAGATACAGAACCTGATCCAGAAAAAAAATTTTAATCACGACTATGTGTGATTACAGAACTTTGTTATAAATCAAAAAATGTAAAGTCAACTTTTTGCGGGAGTCCTAGAATATGGTCCCAAGGAAGAAATTTCTGAAACTCTAAATTAGATGCAGACAGGACAGATTTTGATTGATTTTAACTCACGGTAGCTATCTTACTGGTTTTATTTTTCAGATAGTAATATACAGTCCCTGAAGAATGAGTTTATAATTTCGGCAAAAATTAGATTTTTCATTTCCCTTAGAAGAATAATTTAAGTGATTCAGCTTTTTTTTAACAACGTTAATTAAGAGCATTAATGAAGATTTTAATTAAAAGCATGAAGGAAAGTACGAATAGGCTAAGGTGAACAGAGAGATACACATCGCTCGCAAAGTGTTAAGTCCAGAGAACCCACAACATGAATTATACACCATTCTTTGAATTAAAAATAAATTAGAAACCACTGATTATCATGCAAACAAGCCGATTTCTGTAATAAAAATTGATTTTATATCATCCTTTCAATAATGAACTTCCGTTGAAATTTATCAATGTTTCCAACTACATTTCCTTAGAATCCTCTTTTTGTTCCACATGGGTGTATTGCAGATATCTCTTACTCTCATTCACACATGTCCCTTTCCGGTGAACGCATTTACAATAATCATGATCACTCCATAATAAAATTACGTTGAATTTGATTACTTTTTCTGGCAAACTTTGCTTAAAACCTTCTTTTTGGACGATGGAGATACCTCTGATTTTCATCCAAACTTTCTCATTTTTGGTACACACTGTGTTCTCAGTTATTTATAATCACTCAAAAATTCATTGAGTTTGCTCGATAAGCTCGATAGCTCATTTTTGTACTCGAATAAAGTGATGTACTTCTGGTAACTGAAATATTGGTTGGATCTTCTCCGAATTCGAATTTAGATCTAACATTTTCCCATAATTAAGTGTCCGAATTTAGTAGTTCTAGCACAACGCGTTCTCTCTAGAACTTGATCATATTGGTATATACTTTATAAGGTATCCGAACTCTCGTTATAGGTGTTGCAAACGTATGACCAAAACTAATATACAGTTAGCCAATTTCATTGGTGACATATATTTAAATAATCAAGTGCAAAGCTAATTATAGGAGTTTTGCATAAAAAAACGACAATTCTCATTCTTATAGGTATAAAAAAACTATTTTCGAAACGGTTTTATGGTTCGTGTGCTTTGCTTTTAAAAGTTATTTCGGTATTTCTTAATTCTTTTTGTACCCATCAGTCGTATATGAGCGGGGGTAATATGTGTTTGTGCAAATTTTGTAATGCATAGAAATAATCGTTTCCGACTATATGTTTCTTGGAGACATATCCATAGAATTTAAAAAAAAAAAATCGGTTGGACGATGTTCATCTGTCTGTCTGTCACCTCGTTAACTTGAGGAAATGTTCAGATAGATCAATGAATTTTGGTTGCTGTACAAATTTTGTAAAGTGTAAAGTGAAGTTCGTGAACATGCAAAATTGGTCTATAGCTTAGGGTACCTCCCTTACAACGATTACTCCTGATTTNAAATGTTCAGATAGATCAATGAATTTTGGTTGCTGTAAAAATTTTGTAAAGAGCAAAGTGAAGTTCGTGAACATGCATATAACTAATGGTACCTCCCTTACAACGATTACTCCTGATTTCACGGAAATCAGTAAAATAGCCATGCGTTTCATTCTTAATTTCGTGTGGACGCATATGTCACTCAGAACCATTACATTGTGAAATTTGATCAAAAATGGGTATGCAATTTCGTATATCTCCCNCAACCATTACATTGTAAAATTCGATCAAAAATGGGTATGCAATTTCGTATATCTCCCATACAACGTTCTCACCCGATTTCACGGAAATCCTTAAAATAGACGAGCGTTTCATTGCATGCTGTTGAAATGGAAAAATCTGTGAGTTATTACCATAACCTCGGTACCTCCGAAATATGGTTTTTGAATTTAAGAAAAAAATTGTAATAACAATAACATAACAACAAAAAAATAGATGTAATAATATACACTAACACATAAATAATTGAATTTGAATGAATAAAAATGTCAAAAAACGATTAAAGACTGATGGGTATTACATACGCGATTTTAATCGAAATATATATATATATTTTAATTTAAGAAAAAATTTTAATAACAATAAAATAACAACAACAAAATAGATATGATAATTTACACTAACACATAAATAATTGAATTTAAATGACTAAAAATGTCAAAAAACAATTAAAGACTGATGGGTATGATATATTTTATTTTAATTGACTATTTTATCTATTTTTTTATTTTTTTTGTTAGTCATGATTAGTTTTTGTTTTTCTTAAAATGCAAAAAAAGATCATCGCGCGAGTTGATTCCGCTAATTATGAACATAAAAGAGTAAAGATGGTACGAGAATTTTCATTACCTTTTTCTAACATCAAAAGNTATAAAAGAGTAAAGATGATACGAGAATTTTCATTACCTTTTTCTAACATCAAAAGCAATCTGAAATTTATTAAATCTTAAATATCTGAACATTTTGAACGCGTAAAGATGCGTATTGTCAACCACAATAACCCCAAAGTATACACCAGATTACTTGCAGCTGAGCTCAACGAAGATTGAAATGTTTCTCATTAGACGGTCCGCAAGCCATGCTGCTGCACAAAACTGCTCGTTAGAAGACAATGCTTTCTGTTCAAAATTTTGATAACCGTTTCTATTTCTCAACAACGCTTATTTCTCAACAAGCTGGTTATTGGGACAAGATCGAATTCACTGATGAGAATCAAGCGGTCAGAAGACAATGCTTTCTCTTCCAAAAAACCGAAACATATTTTCAAGTTCTTTAAAAAACCGAAACAAATTTTCAACCATTAAATTGGGAAAAATTATGAATTAGTTTAGGCTTTTATCGAGACAAACATATATTTTATAATCACATATATATTTTAAAATCACACTTGCAAAAACAACAAACNGTGTTGACAAACATATATTACATAATCACATATATATTTTAAAATCACACTTGCAAAAACAACAAACCAGATTTTAAATTTTGTCATGATAACGAACCAACGCATAAATTCTATCGAAATTGTACGAAAACAGAGCTTTCAAAAGCAATATTGGAATAATTGTAAAAGCATTCCGAGCAATTATATAATAGTACAGCTGGTAACTTCAATGAAAAACACGGCTTCAATATGTGATACTACTGTGTTCCAAAAGTAATTTTTTATTTACAGTTTCTTGCTAACGATTCGAGAGCAAACAGTTTTATTTTTATGTTGGTAATACTGTTAGTGTCAGCTGTGGCAAGTTTTATTTGAATGTCATCATTAGTCATGGTTTCGCTCGTGTTTTCTAAACGCCTAAATGTGACTTTGGCGATTTTTACAGTGTCCGATTTAGCTGAGCAAAGAAGTGTTATAAAATTTTGTTTGCGGAATTAAATTTCAGCTTCGGAAACATGCAAACTGTTGCAGATGGCCTTCGATGAATCGACTATGGCACAGAAAAATGTTTATAAGTGATACAAAGACTTCAAAGAAGTCATCGAACGTGTTGATGAATTGGACCGCTCCGGACGAGCATTGACGTCAACTGATAAGCAGCACGTAAGAAATATCAAGAAATTGGTGCTCAAAAATCGTCGATTGACAATAACAGAACTGGTCAATATAGTTGGAATTTCAATTGGATAAGTTCGGACAATTTTGATGGATCATTCGGGCATTAGCAAAGTTAAATCTCGTTTGGTGCTAAAAACACACAATTTTCTCGAAAAAGAGCGTCGCATTAGAGCCTTTGAAGAGATGAATTCTGACTATCAGGACGTCTACGAACACGTTATTGNTGACTATCAGGACGTCTACGAACATGTTATTGTGGTAAATGAGACTTGAATGTATGCTTATGTTCCGGAAATAACCGACAAATCGAACGAATATCTTGCAAAAGNCGTTATTGTAGTAAATGAGACTTGGATCTATGCTTATGTTCCGGAAANNNCCGACAAATCGAACGAATATCTTGCAAAAGGCGAGCCAAGACTAAAAAAATCTCGCCAATGTTGCTGAAAAATCAAGGCTATGTTGACAGTTTTCTGCTGCTGTCAAACTGTCAACAAGGAATATTATTTTAGTATTAAGCGTCGTATGAGTGAAGCTATTCGCAAGAAGAAGCCAGATTTATAGAAAGACAACTGCTGGCTTTTGCACCACAAAAATGCGAGAGTTTTATTACTTAGCTCGATGTGAGTGGGCTATTTCCCAAACTCAAAATACCGTTCCGGGGACAGCGCTTTCAACCTATTGAAGAGACTCAACATGAATCGCTGCACGCTTTGAAGGCTACGCCGGGAACCGACTTTTTCGNTGGAATGAAAAAAAACGTTGCCATAAGTGCATTGTATCA
>JXOS01038727.1:4851-17154 GCA_001015075.1 Cirrula hians
TTTATTTATTTTGAAAATATAAAATATTTTAACAATTTTCCAATAATTTCTTGCTAAGCAAGAATTGATTTAGAATTATTTGATACAAGTGAGTGCGGATGTGTGGTGTGTCTTAAGCAAATAACAATTTCAGATCAATAAAGTTAAACTACTTAAACGATAGCTTTAAGTCATTAAAGTCATTCAACTTTGATATAGCTTTTGGACGGCCTATGGTTGGCTCATAATCATTAGGCTCCGTTGAAATTTCAGAGGTTTAAATCAGTTCACAAAATAATGTTGAATTTAAATTTTTTTTTTTTAATAACAATAATAATAAGTTACATCCAAAAATATATAATAAATAATAGGAAATGTCCAATAAAAGTTATATTGCACATACAAAATACTCTTTCAATTGTGTTCAACACGCATATCGTCCAAAATATTGTGCCCACTGGAAGCGTCTGACAACAATATTTGTTGTTTAGTATCGAATTTGTCTAGGCGTGTATCATCCACGGTCAAGGCGTTTAAACGAATGGACTAAAGCGTTCACAGAAAGATTTTCCCAATACCCTAAATTGTCTTATAGCCACCGCGCTCACCTCTTTGGAGTCAATGGAACCACTTTGCTGCACATTTTTATACACGTTGCTAATGGAATTGGCTACGTGTATATTAGTTTTGGTCATACGTATATTACACATAGAACGAGCGATCGGAAACCTAACAAAATATATACCGATATGTTTCGTCCGTCTATGCGTCATCAAATTCCAGTCAGAACGCGTTGGGCTAAAATTACGAAATTCGGCACAAATAATCTATGCAAAAATATTAGATCTTATTTTGAACTTGGACGCGAGACATATTTCATATTGCATATTTTGCAATGAAATACTACTAAGATTCATGATCATAACTTCTATTCGTGTTCCAAAACTGGGTATGATTGATGAAAATCGAACCTTCAGTACACCTTTGTGGCCCAAAAACGTTATAATGAAAAAAAGCTACAATTATGAAGTAAATTCAACGAATTACTATTTGTACTAAAAATGGGCAAGTCTGGATGAAAATCGGAGGTACCTCCAAAACATCTATTTTGTCCAAAAAGCAGATATTTAATTCTAGTTCTACGAAATATTATAATTGAGTGATTATAATTATTATCAATGCGTGTACGAAAAATCATTATGATGACATAAAAAAAATGATTACAAAAAAAGCTTTTTTTTAGCAAATTTTGACAGAAATATTCATGAAATTCAAAGAATAATTTATCATAATTTTTATCGATGCGTGAACCAAAAAGGGACATGTTTGAATGAAAATCAGAGATATCTCCAGTACACCCTTTTGGTGCGAAATAAGGATTCTAAGCGAATGTAGTTGGAATCATTAATCAAGTTCAACGGAACTTCATTATTATGAATTCTCTGGACTTAACAATTTTGGAGCGACTTTGTCAATAGTTTGTCTGGAGCTTAACCTTTTAACTGCATCAATCACATCGTTTATTTCATTTCATGGTTATTTCATTTGCATGGGATATGCCATTCGTCATCATTGCTCTGGAGTCCTCCCCAAAAAAATTACTGTCAATTACGTTCATCACAGTTTTGAACGAAAAAAAAGGATCGAACAGGTGTTCCAACATACTTAAATATGATCTAGTCGCTTTAATCTCAAGAAGATTTGAGCAAATTAGATCAGGCTATGATTTCTTCATACTTGCATTGAAAATTATAATTTAAGTGAAAGTAAGCGAAAGAGTGTAAAGGTAATTTTCTTCTCTACCCATTATTTGAATTAATACCATAAATAATCTCTCATTCTATAAATAATTTGAAATATATATTTCGGACTACATACCATTTCCTATTACACTCAAGATTCATTTACAATTATATAAACCTTTTATATCATTATATAACTGTTGCCATATATATACAGTTAGAAACAACCGCCACAGTTATTTTATAGAATCATCACAATATTGTAGTAATTTCAGCCAAATTTCAGTATTTTCTGAAGATGTTACTCAGAATTATAATCATTCAAATCTAGTTGGGCGTAAGATGCCTATGAGAGGTGCCCTTAATCATGGACAGATTGCACTCAAATTAAAAAGTGTTAAGGTACAATGCCTAAATACCCAATTTTAGGAGCCTGCAATAAAACAAATGGGACTTATCCGATTGTACAATGCTAAGACAATGGCCCTAAAATTCTACTACACCAAATTTTAATACAATGCGATAAAGCTTCTGGTTTTCACTGAAATCCGGAGTAAATTTCCCATGTGGGGGAGTCCGAGGTTATAGACCGACTTTACTAAAATTTTACAATAAACCGAAAATGCATCCATTAGACACCTNCAAATTTTACAATATTATGCCAATAAACCGAAAATGCATCCATTAGACACCTGGCTTTTATAGTAATTATCATGAACTCGAGAGTAAAAAGTAAAAAAGGACATAATTGAAAAATGCTACCATATCCAATTTCTAGAGCTTGCGCTAAATTCGCAAACTATCGCAAAAAACGCAAATTCTGAAGGTCAAAGTTAGGTAGAGAGACGGACAACGCTCAAGCGAATATTTTCTTGATTTCTTGCATATGTCTCCAAAAAACATATAGCCGGGATCAATTATTTTTATGCATTATATACTTTTCACAAATCCATAATACCCCCTGTTAATTGAATAATCGGTATAACCACTGATTTTTACCATAATCATGACTTATTAAACGCAATTCTCCAGTAAATCTTAATTAAGAAATGAATAAAAAATGCATAGCTTCTTCATTAAATATTTTAAATATACAGCATGTGCTGTATACTGTGCTTTTCTTATCATCCAACACTTAGACCTCCAAGCGAGTGCAAAGCACTTATTGCGTACCAATAGGTCGCTAAAGCAGTTTAACATTTCACACAGACACAAGCAGCAACGAGCATATAAACATTTGCTAAATACTAACTCAGCTACTTGCATTACACGTTGAACTATTTTACGGGTTGGTTTGCTTTTGTACATCAAATATATTAGAGGTATTCATCTAAATGCTTAATTTCGTAATGTAATCGTTCATATTATAATAGCTTGTTTAAATAAACACATTTTCTAAGGAAAGTACACAAACAAACATTGGAACAAGATCGATGTAATAGTCGTCAATACCGTCTATTTAATATCCACCGGTTATTCAATCTATAAAAGTATCAAAATATATGAAGAATAGCATATTTCAACAACTTTCCTGAAACACCTGCTATATTCTTATTTAAGTAAAATCTGTGATAAAACGCCTTTACGAAAATTATAGACTGATTTTGCTCAAATTGTAGAATAATATGGAAATAACGTAAAAACATGTAAGTAACAAATGCCAGTAGCATGTGTGAAATGCCTGGCATTCCGTATACTCGGGACTAAATAGTCTATGGGAGATATCTGAAATTATAGTCCGTTTAATTCGTTTAAAACGTTTCAACATGGGAGGTATCCCAAGTTATTAAACGATTTTCCTCAAACTGTAAAATGTTACAGGGAATCACTCAAATAGATTTCCATACCCAATTTCAATAGCATACGATGAAACACCTTGTTTTTACGCTATTTCCATAAAATTTTGAATTAACGTGCTTTGTGAAGTACACAAATTTATGAACCCATCCAGTTATTCACGAACTGGACCCTACTTTTTATCTATCTCAAAATCCACTATATTTATTGTGGTAACAGATAGACGGCCAACGGTATTTAGTCTTATTTTTTAATTCTATGCATAAATATATTCCCAATTTTTGCAAGTTTTCGTATAAAATTGGTTAAATCTAAGCCGTTGACATTCCTTGCTTTCTACAATTATGAAAATTACTTTAACAATGAAATCTTTAAAACTTTATATGTTTCTAACACACAGAATGTGATACCGAACCCCTAATAAAAAAATATATACCGCATAAGCCCAGGAAGTTGTAACAATAACTAAACAAAAAGCCTTGCCTTGAAGATCCATCTTTTGCAGCCACATTCTACNTAAAATATATACCGCATCAGCCCAGGAAGTCGCAACAATAACTAAAAAAAAGCCTTGTCTTGACGATCCATCTTTTGCAGCTACATTCTACATAACAGTTGTACTACTGTGTTCAAAAAGTAAGGTCTTATTTATTAATAATTATTCATTCATCCAAATCAATTTCATCCCATCGAAGTATTCCCCCTCTGATAAAAGTCACTTATGCCAAAACGTCGTTTCCCGATATAGGCTTCAAAGCGCACAGCGACTCATGTTGAATCTCTGCAATGATTTCAAAGCGGTTTCTCAGAGCGGTGTTTTGAATTTAGGAAGTGGCCAAAAGTCACATGGAGCTAAGCCATGTGAATAGGTACGATATGAGTCAAGTTTCTTGCGAAAAACTCATCAGTGCGGGGCAATATGTTGATACAAAAGCCAGGAGGTGTCTTTTCAAAAATCTGACCTCTTCTTGCGAATAGCTTCATGCAAACTACGCATAACAGTCAAATAATATTCCATGTTGACAGTTTGGTTCTGCGGAAGTAACTCATAATCCACACCACAATGATTGTCGATGAAACCTGTCAACACCTGTCAACACAACCGTGAGCGACTTTCGCGAGAGTTCCAGGAGGATCCACGCCTCATGCCATAATGTGTCGTAGACGTCCACATAATCAGAAATGATCTCTTCACAAATTTTAACGAGATGCTCTTTTTCGAGAAAATTGAGTGTTTTTTGCATCAATTAAGATTTGACTTTTCTAAGGCCAAGATGATCTTTTAAAGTGCGTTGAACTGATCTAATTCAAATGCCAACTATATCAACAAGGTCTCTTATTGTCAATCGATGATTTTCGGGCACCAATTCCTTGTTTTCCCTTACTTGTTGTTCATGAGTTGAAGTTGATNTTACTTCTTGTTCATCAGTTGAAGTTGATGACCGTCCGGAGCGTTCCAAGACATCAACACATTCTCTGCCTTCTTTGAAGTCCTTGTACCACTTATAAACATATTTCTATGACATGGTCGATTCAGCAAAGGCCTTATATAACATTATGACGCTTCAATCCGCAATCAAAATTTAATCACACTTCTTTGATCAGCGAAATACAAGCGTAACCATATGTCTAATGAGGACATTCAAATAAAATTTGGCACAGATGTCATTAACAGTATTACCAACATTAAAATAAAACAGTTTGCTCCCAAATCGTAAGCAAGCAAATTTAAATTAAAAATGAACTTTACTTTTTGAACACAGTAGTAAATCAAAATTTGAACTTCGTCCTGATTCGGCTATTGTAACCATAAAAGCAGGTATTTGTATCCATCTGTATAGTGGGTGTGTGTAAAGTATACATAGAAATTATCATTTCAAATAAAAAAAGCTTTACGCCATTGTCCATGTATCCATCTGTCCATGAGCTCGATAACTTAACTAATTTTTGAGCTAAAGTAATAAAATTCGGTTTCTCAACATATTTTTTAAAAAACCTGTTTTGGGAAATCATCAATTAAGGGCATAACGATTTTTACTTATTGTATCAACACAGACCTTATCTGTATAGGTATTCCAAAAATTATTGAAAGAATATTAGAGATATCTCCAGTTCACTTTCTTAACACGTTAATACTATAAATTATAATAATAAGAAAGCATTTGTTATAAGAAATGAATTTTAAACAATGCTGAAAGTTGGCCTTTAGTTCTCCAATCGATGGTTAATGAGTTCGAATCGTGGTCAAAGCATGCTGGTGTGAAGGAGTGTTGCCCATTATCGCATACATCTAAGCCAATGTTCTTATTTTTCTAATACTTATCGTTTCAATCCACAATTTTTTGTAAAACTTTCTATTTTGTATTTAATTGTGTGAGCTTAATTCTACTAGGAAAATAGCAACAATAATCATGAGCTTAAGGCAGTTTCTAGCAAAACAAAAAAGCAATAATAATATATTTTGATAAAAAAGACAAAAACAAATTTTTTTTTAATATAAGAACAAAATTTAAAGGAGTTTCTAATTATTCATTTTGTACGGTCAAAAGTTGGTTATGAGCAAAATTTTAAGCAAAATTCAGAGAAGTTTTTAAGTTGAGACAAGGTATTAAATGAATACCCATACTATTTATTTATTTATTTATTTATTTTATTCTGTGATGTTCTACGAGAATGTTATGATTTTTCTTGAACCAATTTTTTCTGTTTTTGAAATTTTCAAATTATTCTGAAATGAGTCCGTTGTTAAGCTGGAATAAAAGCAATTCGGCGTGCCTTCCCGTGACGTTTGTTACCTTGCATTTATATGGCGCCGCTGCCTTACACATGTGCATCTGCATAAATCGTATCGCAATAGTTACCGTATACGCTGCACAGTTACCGTATACGTGCGCTTTCTCTTTGTATGGAAATGGTTTATTGTTTTATTTTGGGCTTTGCCTCGTACATTTTACGTTTTTTCTTAGCTGTACTTAAGTTGACATGTTTAATTTTTTTCTTCGGTTGGTATCTGAAATCACCATAACTTTGACTTTAGTTGTGTGTAATAACGGGCATTACTGAACACAATAAGTACTTGCGTTGTCATAGATTCGTTTATTAAAATTTTTTTTTTTGGTTTCATTTTGGCTGAGTATTGATGCGCTGTTGGAATTACTGGAAATTATATTGAAGTTTCGGAAATTTTATTATATACATAGAAATATATTACATATATATATCATAATTAGTTATTGGGTATAACCGTGAAAAATACAAAAAAAAAATATAATTTTCGGTCATTTTTCTATGCGAGATATTAATAGAATTAAATAAATGTAACTGTAAACTTACATTGGCATGATTTTTCATGATTTTCTGCGGGAGAATCTGAACTCTGCACTAAAACATGCACACTTTCCGGCTACAGCCCACTTTACTGTAAATTTAACAATGCTTTTAGATTGCGATGAGTGCACAACGCACAATATTTAGATTTGTGCTTGAGGATGTGCATGCAATATTTCACATTTACATGAAAAAATACGTCAGAGGACATCGATAGACAATCGACTTGGGCCGACATGTCTTCGAAGAAGAGAAGTCACAAAATTAAATCCAAAACATATGCGTTTCATTAATTAATAAATGATTCTGAACCAATAGGTGTAATTGACATGTCATTACATTCTCATCTTATTTTCATCCGAGGATGCCCATATTTCCGGAAACTCAGTGATAAGATTTATTCCCACTCAGTAATGAATTTTCGATGAATTTAATGAATGAGTGAGTCTTATTTAGCCTAAACGCCTCTTTTTGAAAACATTGGTGTATTGGAGAACCCTCTGCTGTGCTACACATATTGCTTATATGTATGTCTTCTCCATAATGAAATTTCGTTGAATTTGATTAATGTGTGGACTGAAGGCGCCTTTGATTCTTATTCAATCAGACCACATTTAGATGATATGACTTTCTAACATATTACAATACTTCTTTGAAAAATATCAAATGGAATGGCTAGAGTGGATTTATAGCCTCAATTTGGTGAAAGAGGTAGGTTACAAACATAGTGCCAAAACAAATATATTATTTGCAATTTTCAAAGGCAACATAAGTAAAAAAAATTCTAAACAATCCGGAAGCGAAGTGTACCAGATGAATGATATAACGTTTTGAAATTCCAACGAAATCCGACTATAATTTCGAGGTCCTCATATAAAACGTTTACTCTCGATTTCACGGTAATTTGCATTATTTGTAGGTATTTCATTAAATCCAACTGAAAATTTGGAATGACATTTTTAGGCTACTGTCATAACATTGAGCAAAATCGGTCCATACTTTCAAGTTCCTATTGACATAACAGTCAGGTGCTTCATTGTATGTTATGGAAAATTGGTATATAGCCGATTTTAATTTACTGCCACAAGATTGTTCAATTTAAATGAAATCAGTCCATAGTTGGCATTAATCTCACAGATTTTATTGTATTAAGAAAGCACAAATAAAAAAACTAAAAGACAGGTAAGAAAGTTACAGTCGGATTAGGCCGACAGTGAGATACATGTCGCTTCCAAAATTTTTACTATAATTATTTTCTCAACATTTGCTCAGACCCATCTTTTCAGACGACTTTGGTATATTGGAGGTATCTCTGGGTTTTATCCAATCATATCCATTATTGGTCACACATTGATCATAATTATGACAATAATAAATTGGCGTTGAACGTGATTGATTTTTCTGGCCAAATATGCTNTTTTACTATAATTATTTTCTCAACATTTGCTCAGACCCATCTTTTCAGACGACTTTGGTATATTGGAGGTATCTCTGGGTTTTATCCAATCATATCCATTATTGGTCACACATTGATCATAATTATGACAATAATAAATTGGCGTTGAACGTGATTGATTTTTCTGGCCAAATATGCTTTAAACCCACTTTCGGACCTAAGATGTGTATTGGAAGTACCTCTAATTTTCATCCAAGTACATGATAGCTGTGGGTAATTCTGCATTAAAGCTTGTTTAGGTACTATATAGGTGTATTAGAGGTACCACTGATTGAACACACTCAGTTGCCATGGGTAAACAACTAATTATGGTTCATTGCAAGGCACCAAGTCTAACGGATGTAGCAGTCCAAAGGCCTCAATTTCGAGTAAAAAAGTATGCAGGACCCGAAATATTGGTCGGATCGCAACCAAATTCAAATGTTATTGCTGATCATATCATTATATATATTGATGGGTCTGCGAGCACTCGTTCTGGGTGTTATAAGCGAACCGTCAAAATTAACTCATTGGCGTAGTTTATAAAAACTTCTCTAAATGGAAATTACTGAAATTTGGTGTTTATAAAAATTTGGATGATGTTATACATTGAATTTCGAATACTAATGGAAATTATTTATATCTGTTGAATGGATTATCCGCCTAATTAGGAGAATATTGCAAGTAACAGGATCTCTATCTCATTTAATATAAATCCAAAAACAGTCAAATTCTACATTATTAGAATAGAGTATCTGTGTACGAGAAAAAGAAAGCAATGCTTCCATCTAGCTAAGTCCGTGCTTTGTTTAATTAAAAGATGGGCTGAAGAGTTCGATGATCCATATGTTACCAAGGCCTTGTTTGTAACGCTTGTTCGGCCGATATTAGAATATGGCGCTGTCCTTTGGAACCCACAGTATACTACGTATGCCGAAAGAATCGAAACACTTCGAAAGCAATTTTTAATATTTGCCCTCAGACATCTTGACTTTGGAAATCAATTTAATCTGCCACCATATGAAAGTCGGCTGAAATTAATTAATATGAACCCACCGGTGACTCGTCGTCGCATACTTAGCGCACTATTCGTGTTTCGATTACTCACTGGTGAAACCGATTGTGCCTACATACTGGACAAAATTGACATTGCAGTTCCTAAATTAAGTATCATACAACTTAATTTAGGCAGATGGTGGACAAATTATGAAGCATTTGATCCGATTCGCGTACTTTGTAAAATACTTAACGATAGTTTTCATGTAATAGACTATTCGATGTCGGTATCAGCATGCCGAATGGCGCTCCTCTCGATGTAATAACGCCTGTTAGGAACTTTTATATATTCTAGTCGTAAATAAATAAATAAATAAAATATCCCACATTGATTCGGAACTTTCAAATTGAGGATATTATGCTTTTAGGCAAAGTACATAGAGCGTACAAAACATCTTTTCGGGCAAAATATTTAAAATAGAGAAAAAATAGAATAAAAGCGATTTATGCTTATCTACCTTTCTGTCAGTCTGTTTGTCAGTTAATCAGTGATTACGATAACATGTGATAGATTTATAAAATTTGGTTTTTTGTGTACTTGTAGGTTCATGAAAAACCGTAGTAACTTCAAAAACCTCCTATGGACCACACCTCAAATAAATAACTTAAGAAGTTTTTGTTGAGGAGCTTTGCAATTAACCCTTCGGAAATGTGCGGTGGTGGTCTACAATGACGTATGATTTTTTAAATTCGTCGCCAATTTAATCACCAATGATTATAGGTTGTGTCCATACACAGACTTATCAAAATTTTTTGCTAATATGATCACCATCACCGCAAAATTTTATATTACCATGCCCGTCCGTCCTTCTGTCATCAAAATCTAGATAGGACGTATGGAGCTATGTGTCTCAATCTAATTTCAATATCAAGCAATATTTCAGTTACCTGCAGTACAATTATGAGTTCGAAAATAAGTGAGTTACATCCAATTAGCCAGAAATTAAAATACATTTATTAATTAAGATGATGACTATCAATATGCGTAAAATGGGCTAGATCAGTTAAAGTTTAGTAGTCTCCACTGTAATGCTTGTGGATTTTATTTCAAATTAGGTATTTCTTTGCAGAAATTTAGAATATCAATTTCACATCGGTGACATCCGATATACTAAAATTCAACGGCATACAGGATATAATTTTATAGGTGAAAGAGAGTTCTATCGATGTTTTTTTATCGACAGGACATAGAAGAATAACTATAGTCAGTAAAAAATGGTATTTAAAATAAAGTTGAATTTTTTGATTGAAGAAGTAAGGACTGAACAGAGAAAAACATTCAATTCTAAAATTCTGGAAATACTCCGATATGGTGCGATATGTATCACACTGTCAGCCTAAGCCAGCATCTGCATTTTTACTATTTGCTAAGTATCCGGAATTATGAAAATATTTATGCATTCCAGTCCAGGTTTCGTTCATTTGGTAACTTGATTTGTTGGGATGATAAGATCAACTTGGGTTCCTAATTTTCTGTGAAAAACTGGACCTGTGCCAAAGAGTTATTTTGTATTTGTGTTCTATTAAATTGAACATTTGCCATATAACGAGCTAAGATTCTAAAATATCCATGCTTCTTTCTGAATTCATACAAGCACGTTTCTTTAATATTTTGATGCATAATCGCATTATCTAACGCTTTTGAGCTGATCCTTAGCAATATCAGTTCTGGAACCAAGAACTCGTCATAAGTTTTAAATAAAGTATTTAATGTTTTCTCAATTCACACACATAAAAGAACCGTTACATTGATATGTTCCTTGAAAATGAACACTAAAACCAACATTGAAAAGTTCAAAGCAAAATACTTAATTTATTAAAAATTTGAAATGCGGCAAACTTTTCCGAAAATAAAATAAAAACCTTAATGTATACCTCTAAGCTATTAATCTGCTTAGCTAATGGACAATTTAAATGTACTTGTTTGTTTCTGCTGCCCACAGTTTTTGATAATTTATTTTTTTCAAAAAAAAATTTTTATTTTTATATTGCTTTTTGTGCTTCATTTGTGTTAAAAAGTTTAAAATTTGGAATTAAGCAGCTTTTGTATTCAAATGTTTCATTTCATATTTATATCCNGGAATTAAGCAGCTTTTGTATTCAAATGTTTCATTTCATATTTATATCCTTGTTTCAGTTTAGCAACGCTTTAATATTTACGCATTAATATTTGTTAGGTCTAATTTTCATTTAAATTGAAAAAAAAGTTCCTGTAATATTTTAATTGTAGAATCACATGGTGCACGGTTTTTCGGCGAATCAACACTCACATTCGAAATCTCTGCATATATTAGTATACGGAGTGATCGGCGACCTATCGATATATATGTACCGATATAGCCAGCCACACCAAGATTATTGATTTAACTATATCCGTCCGCCCATAGACAAAAACAATATAGGAAACAATATACGAAATGTTGAAATATTTTATGGAATAGTTGTAGATCGAGGTTTGAATTTTGTTAAAATGTTATCAATATTTCACGTACTTCCCAAAATTGGGCCCTTTAGTCCACTGCAGCCATTAGAGTTATGTTTCAGTGAAATTTGTTAATAATGTCGTATCATCTAAAACTATTCCAAAAACGGGAGTCATTATATGTGAGTCAGAGCTGCCTCCAGTACACCAATGTGGTCCCAACAGCGGGTCGTATGCATAATTATCAATGAAATTCAACGAAATATCGTTATTGAGTGAGGATAAATAACAGTTAGGCTGAAAATTGGTAGGCTAAATAAAAAAATTGTTTTCTTGGTTTAACTTTATTTTATTATTCAATATAGGTTCTTTCTAGAGCAATACAGCGATTATAGTGGTTAGACATTTTTTCGTTAGCACTTTTATAGTACGATAGATCTTTAGCCTCAAAAGAGGCTTCAGTTTTGTGAATTAAATTTTCATTAGTTCTTAATTTCTTTGTAGCAAGCAAAAGAAATAATAAAATATATATATATATATATATA
>JXOS01038799.1:0-11152 GCA_001015075.1 Cirrula hians
TGGAAGGTGGTAGTTCTAATCATCCCAACAAAGCTGGTAATAGCAAAAACTAGTCAAAAAAATAGCGTCTGTAAAATTGTCTAGTTCCTGGGTCAGTCAGTTAGTTAGGTAGTGTGGTTTCTACCCAAACACATGCCAAGTTTATGATATCACTTATATTTCAAGCACACAATCCATCTTCAACATTAACAATAATGAGGAATTAAGGAAATTTTTAAGTTAGTATATAAAAGAATCTTTATCGAAACGTTAGAAACGGCAGGTACAATTCAGCCATAGAAGACGTGTTTAGTGCCGGCCAGATATTGACATTTACGAAATTGTATGAGAATGTGCTGAGGGAACAGACAGCAGAATTACCATGATGGGCAATGGTTTATAAATTCGAATCATGAAGCTTGTGAAATATATTACTTTGCAGACATATTAAAAATGAGTTAGTTCAATTGTATTAATGAAAGTATCAAAAGAAGTAAAGGCAAAGATTTAACTTCAAAATCACAAAAATTCTCTCATTGATTGGTGCCACATATACACCTTAAAAGAACAAGGCCTTAAGTATTCAACTTTCAATTGCAACCGTGAAGATAAACTTAGTTTACTTTAGAAACTTGCTAGTCAAGCCCAATTTACATAAATGCTGACAATAAAATTGAGAAGTGCATATAATTTTTGACGGTACTTTTGTAACATCCAGACCGAGTGATCAGATATCTATCCTATCCATGTCCATCCTCTATTCCTCCGTTCGTCTGTCCAACCGTAAAGAAATACTACAAAGTGGGCGTTGAGCTAGATTTAAGAATATTGGCACACATATTTAATGGAAAACTTTTAGATCCATGATTTAACATCTTGTACAACTCTGTACCCAACACTAGGGCCTTAAGTCTACTGCAGAAATTCCAGTTGATATTTTTCAATGAAAGAGTTTCGTAAACAGTTTAGTAGTCATATTAACTAAACGTGTTTCAAAACTAAGTGAGGTATCAAAACAATCAGAGGTGCACCAGTATGTACCCAATAGAAATGAAAATGATTATAATTGGATAAAAATCAGAGGTACTTTCAATACACCCATTTTATCCTTAAAGCACAATGATCGTAGAAAATTAATCAAATTAAACGATATTTGATTAATAAGTGATAATAAATGTGATTGGATGAAAGTCAGAAGTACAAAAGCACTCTGAGAAAAAAAAGTTAAACATAAATAATAAATAAAAAAAATTTTGAATTAACATACGTGCTTGTTATTACTATAGATGATTTTTACTCTCGGATCAGGACTTTACGTCTATTCATGGTGTGAAGAATACTTCAGCCAACCTAAATATTATCGGCGGATTTCTGAATAATGTGTTCCACATCAAATATATCGGCTATTGATTTACAAAGATAACGTAAAATACAAACTGCAGTTTTTATAATTATCAATTCCAAGTCCATGAAATATTGTGTGACCTTTTGACGTAAAGGTTCCAAATTGAAAAGATACATTTTGTTGCTCTTGTGATAATTGTTATTGTCATTGTCATGGGTATTTGTATTTGGCAAATACTAGCAAAAATTTATATTTGCGAGAAACTTCTTTGATAAAGTTTTATTTATAAATAGGTCTGAGCTAGCACCACAATGCAAAGGGAAATTTAATGCGAATATAATTTAATATTTTAACATAAATAGAAAAATTACAAAAAAGTTAGCGACACTTCTTTTCCATCGGTATTTTTGTTCGCATCAACATTCCTGAAATTTTGAACAATAGTCAAAATAGAAAAGATTATTCGTTTGAGTAAAGTTTGTAATTGAAAGACGTGCTTTTTTTATAAATTAATAATTTATAAATTAATAATCAAAGAACGAAAACAGTTAATATTCGCTCATAGCCACCATCAAAATAACTACCAGGTTATTAGTAATTTATAATATAAAATCTGCTATTTTTTATGTCAAGCGCTTGTAATAATTCAGATTTGTTTTTACTTAGTTTAGGCAGCTAATCTTATTTGACTTATTTCCCAATATGTCTTGTCTTCAAAAAGATATTTGTCTACGTAATAACAAGTACCCTATATGAATATCGTGATTTTAAATCATATATCAGTTAACTTACATATTGTATAAAAGAGGCAATCGAAAGTTTGGGGTTAATAACGCTCAGATTTCATACCATTAAACACTTCTGATAATCAGATTGCCTTACATCATTCTTTTTTAATTTGAAGGTAAGAACGTCTATGAATCTGACTTTTTGAAATTGCAGAATTTTATCGATACTTAAATATAGTTATAAACCAAATTTGTTTGTTTGTTGGCAAGATCATATTAATTTCATTTCTAGACCCATTTGGACTGTTAATTCTACATTTACAATACATACTGAGGATCTCCTAAAGAAAAAATATTGATTATGGACTTATCAGCCCCACATGTGCCAGTTATTTGGACTTCAAGCATTTATAATTTCTCATGGAGGAGCTTGTAGTGGTCTCAAAACTAAATCAAAAAATCTAAAAAAGAGCATTTCCATTTTGATAGAAAAACGGAAATCGAATATTGTATTGCATTATAATACTTCTATTTAAGCGTTGTTGAATACCACACCTGATATGTGCAAAAAATTGGTACTTAAAAATTAATAATGAATAGACATAAAATAGATATAAGTAAAATAAAATAAAGAAATGAAAATGAATGAGATTAATTTGCTAAAATGTATATACATGCTGGCAAGTATGGAAATAAAACTCAATACCGGCTACAGGTGCAATGCCCATGAGTAGGCGAAAAGCTGGCAACAGGAAATTGACGTGATCTTCGCTATGCATTTTCAGCAACATGAATAAATCAATGCTTTAGCTTATTTAAAAAATGAGTAAAACAATAAAATACACCAGACTAAAACAAACAGAAATTCAATTAATTTCCATAATAAAATATTAGCAATAAAAAAAGCATGACGATAGTAAAAAATCGCATGCGATATTGCTGAGCAAGAGATGCGCTGAGAGCATTAGCATCCAAAGTGAAAATTATTTAAAAATAAAAACTTGTGTAGGCAATGTGAAAACGCGACTGCATACGTAGAATTTTCTATTGTCGATTGGTATTGGAAAAACTCAGAAAACGCGAAAAGCTGAGTGCACAGCTAAGGCAGATAAATCCGATGCGATCAGTTCGTGAGAGAACGTCGGCGCGTAAGGAACATTACCAAGGCAGCCAAACATAGCGAAAGTGAAAGCAAGTGAAAGTGTACAGTGTATATATATACCGGAGACATATATGCACATTATATAGCAAAATAAAAATAGACATATAGTGCATATAGCACACGCATATACGTTTGTTTAAAACTACTGGAGGATTAAATAAAAAAAAAAAAATATTGAAATTGCACAGCAATATCGAGCGACGCGTGCACGACAAGAACAAACTTTACAAATTCAAATATGGCTGACATACCGGAAGCGATAAAGAAATGTGCTGGCATGTTGAAGGGCACTAAAAGTGATACCGAAAAGTTCGCTGCCCTATTCATGGTGACGAAACTGGTGAAAGGTCGCGATTGTAATGCTGCAGCAAAGAAGCTGCTGTTCGAGGCAATTGGTTTTAGTTTTCTTAAAAAATTGCTTAGCTCGAAAGATTTGCCCAATGACTGTCCACCGCTGGTGTATAAGAGTGTTGCACTGTCGATATTGACCTGCTTCTGCCAGGAAGAGGAGCTGGCAACGCACAAGGAAATGATCAACGCCATACCAACGCTACTGGAAATCGTTGAGCAGGCTGACGATGACGATTATGATGATAATCTGATTGTGGTGAGTGAGGCATATAGCTGCTTGAAGAGCATTGCCAGCTATGCGCCTGGCCAGGATGCGCTGCTAGCTACTGGTGCTATACCAAAAATGTCGCAAATCTATTCAGCGCAAAGTTTCCAAACAGATGAGGCGCTGCATTTGATTGTCATGCTGGTGAATAAATTTGGTGTAGCTTCCTGGACAGAAGACCCGAAGCCATTCCATGCCCTCATACAGCGCATAGCGCTGGATATGGAAACCGATCACAGCGAACGCAAGTATGAGCTATGCCGCATACTGTCCGCCATACTTAGCACCTGCAGGCGCGAAATTATTATCAACTCGCTGGAAGGTGAAATATGGCCGGAAAGTTTGTTCAAAGGCTGTGGGGATATACTCAAGAGTAAAATTGGCCCAAAACAGCGCGAACCCACACTGGGACTGATTGCAACGATATTGCAAGTGTTGGGCATTCAATGGGTATTTATGGATGACCAAAAGACTTTCTTTTTGATGCTGCTGCAGTTGGCTGCTATTGAGGTGCGTATGCAGATGGACGAGAAGAAGTTGGAGAACACTTTCAAGAACGCCGACCTCATAACGCACTGCTTTGTGATACTCGAGCTGTGCATAGAGCACATGGCAGGTGATCAGATTGACATGGAGCCCAAGGAAAAACAAAACACGTACACGGCGCTTAAAGGTGCTTTCAATCAGGTGTTGGCTGTGATGACGCGCATATCCAACGATAAAATGAAAGACACCACCAATGCACATGATCGTGCTTTCATATGCGCTATTGTGCGGATACTGTCGGCTTGGCTTGCACAAGAGACCACTGCAATGCGTCCAGGCATATACAAAATTTTGCCATTCATGCTGAAGGTAGCCAATGACTCGTTCTATGATCTGAAAACATGGCGCAATGGCACCCGCGAAGGTGAAGCACCTGTCGATATTTTACGTGTGATGCTGCCAGCACTTTGTCACTTGGCCGTGGAGGATGAAGCCAGACGCATACTCTTCACACACAAGCAAGATCAGGTGTTTGTCGAGTGTATTGAATTCTACTTCAGCATTGCGCACTACAAGCGACCACCAATACCACGTGCCGAACGCTTGAAGCGCATGAATGAGCCAGACCCAGTGCTTACACCAAAGCAGCTCGAAGAAATGAAGGATGCACGAGCGGCCATAGTCTCGCTCTGCAACATACTCATGAACTTGGCAGTATTGGAGCCGAAGCGTGCTGAGGATTCACCTATTTTCGCTGACCTGCTGAAATTCGTTGTCGAAAACTTGCCCGAGCTCAAGGACACACCAGACAATCTCGTAGTCCATGGCAACTTGGCTGTACTCGGCTTGCTTTTGCTGAAACAGCAATCCAAGAAAGTGAAGCAAAATGATTTCTCCATTTGCCGTTACATACAAGCAACCATTCGCTTCCTCTGGGATGCGTACAATATTGATGAGTCCAATGACCCTACAGCATTGGTGGTCTCTATTGCTTACAAGGAACATTGGATGGACTTAACAGAGCTGTGGTTCCTGGGCATGCAGACCATGTGTGCGGTGTTGCCTTTGGTGCCCTGGCTATCAGAGTTTGCTATAGAATCTGGCTGGGCCGAAGGCATTGTGCAGACGCTCAAGAAAGTGCGTGTGGGCACGCTGACGCCAAATGTGAAATCTGCTTACGAGGACTTTTTGTCACAGCTGGTCGAGGTCAACTCAACTGTGCCTGCTGTGCTGAAGAAGGCTGATGCATTACGCGTCTGTCGCAATCACAAAATGATGGAATTGGGCAAGAAGCTGTTTGGTGATTAATCATTTCACGCCAAAAAACATGCACAAGATGTGCGCAGTAGTCTTAGCATTTCTATCTCTCTCTTACTTGTTTGTAATTTGTTTTATTTGCGATTTTGTTTTTTTTTTTTACAATACATAAATTAATTATTTTCTAATGCACAATTATATATGAAAAATTTTAGAATGTCACACATGATAACTTCTACACAAAAATTTTATGAAACCGAACAATTTTCATTAAAGAAAAACATTTTTTAAAATTAAAAACTTAGAGAAAAAATATTAAAAGAGGCCATGTATTAGCTTCTTGATGCCAGTTGTTTGCGTTTATTAAAGCACGAAATGATTTTGAATAATTTCGAGCAGCGCTGCAAGAAAACAAAATGAACAGCAAAGTATTAAAATCAACAACAAAATTAAAAGAAAACTCATAAAATTTATAAGCAAACAGTTGGTGAACTGTCATTGCCGCCAATTCTGGACGGAACTTTTGGACTTGCGTTGTTATGCTTTAAATTGACGCCCACTCGCAATTTGCGGCTGCCGGTATTTGTTCTTATCAGGTCAGTTGTATAAGCTGAATGTGTTTAGAATTTTTTAACATACTACAAGCTTTTTGCACAAAAAAAAAAACCAAAAATAAGGTGCCAGAAGAACCGGACGTTCATACATTAACAGAGAACCCCTTACTCAAACATATTTATTATATGGCAATTCGTATATGCGTTTTATTGTAACGCAAATTATGCAATTCATTTCGAACTATATTTTGATTGGAGATTTATATACATATATATACATAGCATAAAAAAAATTCTACTAATTTTTTCTGTTTTTCTGGGATCACGTAAACTTGTGCTGAGATGGATCTATTAAATTTGATTTCTGGGTGCATTTTATGGGGTAGAGTCCACTTCGGGATTGCGTTTAATCGGTATTTAACCACTCGTGTCTCCTATAGACTTAAAATTTGCTCAAACCCCGTTCGTCTCCAGGTTTCTCCGCATTCATAGTTTTCTTTTAATTTACGTTCCTAAGTAAAACTTATTAAGCCGTTTTCTCATTACTGTGAAAAACCATCATTTAGATCTCGTGATTTCAAATACCATATACAAATATTAAAATACTCTTCGGATTCCTATCGNGCCATGATTTAGCTCTCGTGATTTCAAATACCATATGCAAATATTAAAATACTCTTCGGATTCCTATCGCCAAACAATTATTATTATTGGCATTATAAATCTATTTTTTACAAGTAAAGAAAAAAATATTTTTAAAATGCATTATTAAACATATAAAACTTTTAAAGTTATATATGATTTTATTATAATATTTTGCGTAAATGTGTACCAACTCATCCATCATACAACACATTGTCCATTATGTCAATAATGTTCTAAACACTATGATGACAGTAGGAGCGAACGACAAGAGAAAAAGCAGCGATCGAAATAATATAATACACGTTCTTATCAAGTGAATTATATCGAATCCACAATGCAGCCGCTTCAAGAAGACTGGTCTGGCTGTCGACTTCAGATCTAATTCTATTTTGACAGGCAATAAAACTAAATTGAGCATATGAAGAGTGTTTTTGCAAAGAGAATAGCATTTAAATGAAAACAGTGTTCGGGTAAAGTAATTCATGGCAGCATTTGTGTGTGTGCCCATCGATTTACGAGCAGGCGCGCAAGAATTCGTGTTTTTAAGCTATAACAAAAAATACTGTTTTAGTGCTGAACAAACAAAATAAAGCTTGCTCGGTTGCAAGCAAACAGGTTTGCGTACAGTTTTTGGTCTCAATTCCTAGATTATGTTGTGGTCACTAGAAGCACCCAATTATATTTTTTAAGACAGAATAAATGACAAAAAATGTACACCGAAATAATTAATTGTTTGAACTAAATTCTATTAGAAAAATAACAAACATAATTTTGAGGTTAAGGCAGCCTCGTTATATATTCGTTTCTTGTAATTAATTAATATTATTTGAATTGTTGAATTTTGACGGGGCTGGATAATTTTGGGAAAATATGACCACAGTGAAATTTGGACAAAAGTTTTGTACAATTCGCGATATGTTTCTAGAGCAGTATTACAAATATTAGTACCTTAGGAACTCGATTTGATTAAGATCTAGAATAGAACCGAAAAGTGTTACCATAAATTCTATTGCATTGCCATATATACGGAGTAGGATTTTGATTATAGAAATTTTAGCGTATGGAATTCAATAATAGTAACAAATAGGAAGTTAGAATGTAACTGTAAGTTATGGCCAGTCTAATGCACTGCGCATGGGAATATTTTAGCCACAATTACATTGAAAGCATTCCATTTGTGTTATTGGTATTTTTAATTAATTTGTAATACCAACGTCACCATAATTACACATTTTCAGTCCCTTTTCATTTCTTTTAAAAAATATCATCGACATTTGTTGGTTTGTTGTAAATTAAGGTTTTTTTTTTTTTTTTTTTTTTTTTTTTTCTAAGAGACTGGACGGATTTGCTAAAATTGTGCCCCTTGTGCATATCGAGTTTTCTAATTAATTTGAAAAACACCAAATTTTTAACCAAAATTCAAAAAAACGGTTTATATAAATTAAAAAGCAATTACGATTGTTTTTTGAAGTTATTTGTGACTTAATTTTAATAAAACCTTTATTTCGTCTTTAAAAGCACCTCTGAATTGAGTTCATGAATAAAATTCTGAATTTATAATGATAAATGAGTTCATGGTGTCTTGGAAAATACCCTATAATTGGTCGAAACGGATGTACTTCTAAACTTTGGCTGATCTCGCCCATTCTGCTAATTTTAAGCGACCTGTACACACAGTCGTGGCTAATTTGAAGTAAAATCCAAAATATGTGCTGGGTCTGAACTAAATCGTCTTTAAATCAAAAATGAGGATATAATGGCAGACGGACGGATTATTGAATTCTTTCGTGAAACTCTTAAATTAGTCTTCAATTATTATTTCTGCGAGTAACAAACTTATGGACTAGAACAATACAGACCTCCCAATAAATTGGTGACATGTATAAAGATGAAACAATATAGACTTATGAGTGGTTGAATTTTACAAAATATTCTATGTATTTCTTTTTTCTTACTAATTTTACTAAAAATGGGTAATTGAAGATTGCTTAATAGCCGACAATCATGCAAAACAGTACAGATACTACGACAATGCTCTTAAAGATATTTCGGAGATGTGATGTGAGATGTGCTGTGAATCAATTCAAAAACACTTCACTGAAATTCCTTGTGTGATAAATTTTGGATTAAAAACCAATTTGTTTAACAAATTTAATAGATTCTCACAATAAGTGTTAATGAAATCATATGAATTGTCATGGAAAAATTTAGACCAAATTAGAAAATAATAGAAAAAGGTTGCTAGTGAACTTAACTTATACATGTCAGTTGGCTTAGCACGAAGAATGCGAATTTGACAATTGTGAACTAATGATTTCACAAGTATAAGAAGTATACTCTAAATGCTAAGATCCCTGTACTGTTACTATGCTTTTTTTTAAAGGTTTCCTTAAAATTTTTGTATGTTACCCCTCTTTTTCGTATATTTAAACAACTAAGCTGGTGCTTTCCTTGTAATGCTCGAACGAGTTAATGCAAACATATTATAATTTATACCTTTATGTTAAGCAGTACCAAAGGAAAAGATCTAGTCATGATCATCCGTTGACCTTTCAGTTTATCCTCTCATCTGTCCTTGCAGCTATCCGCCTGTCTCTAAACAAAAATGTAAGCCAGATTCAAATTAAAATTAAAATAAATTTTGCAGACATAGGCTTTGACCCAAAAATTTTTGAATTTAAACTGGATATTTTCAATTATGACGACCGAGCTGTTGATATCGGCCACTTCTCTTTATACTTTTAATTAGTCACTTTTCCTTGCATATTCATATTTGGAGATATGCATCTTTTCTGATGATCATTAAATATAAATCAATACATGATCTTGTCGTTAAACTCCCTTTACTAATATGCAGCCATCAAAAAATTAAGAATTAGGAAATTCAACCCAGTGATATTGAATAAACCCAAAAAGCTGAGAGGACCTAGTTTCCAGAAGTAGATGTTTTTTCTTTGGCTCGGCTTATAAGTATATACGCGAATTTGGCAGGCACTGATAAAAAAGAGCGCCTGCAAAGCCTGCCATGAATTGCGACACATATGCACATATAAGACAGTGGAATCTATTCTCGTTTACATACTGTTTTCNAATATGCACATATAAGACAGTGAAATCTATTCTCGTTTACATACTGTTTTCATTGCGAAAACTCTATGCATATGGTCAATTTAGTGAAGCTGTCTGTCAATTTAGTTTGAAAACAGATAAGTGGACAGCAACAAACCTGTAAACTGACTGCGATTGCAGAATTCCTTCGAAACAATCCGCGTCATAAGAAAGTGAGTACTTTAATTTTGTTTTGCCGCTGGTTGCTACAGTCGTCATTAGCTCATCCAACACATCCATATAAAATTTTTTGAAAATGTTAATATTTAAAACAAAAACCGTCATAAAATTCCGGGAAATAACAGCCAATCCTGAATAAATGTATTTATTCACATAGGTAAGAAAAAATAACGGCATGCAAACATTATTTTTATTAACCAATTCCTATTTAATTTTCGCAGCCTTTAATTGCATGTATCTTGTTTATTCATTGATGTCACGAAGACTCTGGCGTGATACTGAACTAGACGGAAAAGGTAATTGCGACGTTGTTGTAATGAACTATTAATAAATTATATATATATTTTTTTTTCTTTCTTGTGGATAACATGCAAAACAAAAAAAAACTATGAACAAAAACTATGAATATTTTTTATTATATATTTCCAAATATGTATATAACAAATATAAGTATAGAAATTTTATGAATAAGATTGCACCAAAAAATATATTTATGAACTTAATGTGCCAATCGGCAAATAGTTTTCCGCATGTCTTCAATTATTTATAATTTCATAATTAAGCTAAATACTTAATAAAAAGCTAGTATCGCTTTTATCCTACGGTGAGGTCCTTTCTCACATATTACGTGGAAATCCAGCGTCGAACAAGGCGTGGGACATACCTGAGCGCTTTGTAGAAGAAGTGATACTATTTATGAATTGCTCACTAGTCTTCAGTCAAACAGGCAGTATGTGCAAATAAGTATTATGCGAAATTTCATATGAAGGCATAGAATACAGTCACAACGCGCTTTTTTCGTTGCTCTGCGATGTGATTTAAAAAACGAATTTTCTCATTGTAACTGTGCCATCAGATTTGTGTTAGGGTGCTGTTAACATTTGCATTACACTCAAATTCATTTATTTTTTCATTTATTTATTCCGAAGTTTAATACAGGAATAATATCAATAATAACATTATATCACAGCTTCTAAGGAATATAATTTACAACAAAAACGGCAACACACAGAAACATGACATTGTTAAAGTCAATAACATTTAAAAGTCTCTCCTATATTTATGTCTACTGTCAGAACAGAAAAAATAAAA
>JXOS01038817.1:0-10154 GCA_001015075.1 Cirrula hians
AATTTTTTTTTTCTGTCATCTTTAATGTATTTCATAAAATGCTATTAAATTTACAATCTAAGCGATATTCCGTTTGTGATACGCTGGAGTAATGTGTTTGCATATGGCTGAACAAAAACATGTCAACCACAGCAATATGTCAAATCGTGCCTATTGGATTATTGCATTTTTTTTATGCTGGCTATTGTGTTTCAAATCAATACCCTTTATAAATAAAAGAGAAAACTTTGCAAAAAACAATGTAAATTTTTATTTCGCATAGATTTTTAGTCAAAAATGTAATACTTGCGCAAACACAATGCACATGCTCGCACTTTACGTTGGCAGTCGTATACAAATTTCATTTGTTTTTGCATTCTATACAATGTCCTTCCTTTTATTAATATATTTTCGCTTTTGACTTAGGGGAAAAAATTGTATTTTAATTAAAGTAATTGTCATGTTGTCAGCTTCCATCAATTTATTGATTATTTTTATTTCGAATATTTGCATTTGAATTTAATTTTGAATTCATTCTTTTTTTTTTATCCGATGTCACTGGCAAGCTGGGCACGTGCATATTACTTTTAAAATACTGTTTGTACATGTGACAAAAGACAGCTACAGTGCTAGAGCTCCATTATGAATAGGGAACACTGATAGACTTCTTGTAGCATATACGGCAGTTGAATAAAACCAAATTTTACAAAATAAGAAAACATTCCAGTCTGTTCAACATATCACGGCAGCTATGAACATTATCTTTCAAACATATGGAGGATAAGAACAAAGTGTCTTGTATGGAGTTTAATCGCATAAAGTGCAGTCTTATCTCCGACAAAATAAACATAATTGATAATTTAGCTATGCATTCTTAGAATGCTGCAGTAAGGAATAGTTATAAAGCATGGACTGACGTGACTAAAATACTAATATACGTATTGTAGCATTAACGTTAACTGCACAACAGCGGTGGCCAACTCAAATGATCATGGGAGCCAATTTGACAATATATCATAAGCGCGCGATCAGAATTAAGTATTTAAATCCAAAAACATTCGCTATTTTACTTTTGAATTGAGAATAAGCTGGAAGCAGAATATTTTAAAGCAATTTTAGTGTTGTGTAAAATTGGATCACAATAATCATTTTTATATTTAAGAATTTTAAAATATATGAAATAATTATCGTGTTGGTTTGTTTTTTAACACGTCGTCAACGAAATTCGCAAAGTGTATATAAATTATATGAAATAATTCTCGTGTTGGTTTGTTTTTAAACACGTCGTCAATGAAATTGCCAAAGTGTATATTAGTTTTGACGGTACTTTTGTAACACTCACAACGACTAATCGGAGACCTATCAAAATTTATAACGTTATGATCAGCATCACCACAGGAATTAATCAAGGCATGACCTTCCGTCCGTCCGTGTGCAAAAACTGGAAGAAATAATTGAGGTAGACTTATGAAATTCGGCACACACATTCTATGGAAACATGTTAGAAGTTTGAATTTTGTTAACATCCGATCAATATTTCGGCTACCTTCGCTACACCACTTTACTTAAAATTGGGGCCTTAACTCAACTGGAGCCGTAAGATTTGGTATTTGGCAAAGCAATTTTGTGACATTCATAACATCTAAATGTGTTCTGAAAATATTTGTGATTGTATAAAAATCAGAGGTACCTCCAGTACACCTATATGGTCCCAACAGAGGTTTCAATGTAGCATTACTCACAGTTATCATTTAAATTTTATAAACTTGAATTAAGTGTACATAAATATAGGTAGTGAGTGTACTGAAAATGAGCAGGATTGGTTGAAATTAAGAAGTACCTCCAGTACAAATATGTGGTCCCAAAAGAGGGTTTTAACCAAGTTTAGCTTGAGAAATTAATCAAATGCAAAAAAATTTTATTATTGAGTTATCATAATTATGATCAATGTATGTACTAAAAATGAGCAAAATTGGATGAAGGTCAGAGATACATCCAATACACCGAAAAGAGGGCGCTGAGCAAATTTGAACAGAGCAATAAATATTTTAGGAGCGACGTGTCCATCACTACCGGCCTAACCCAACTGTACCTTTCTTACTTGATTTGTTTTGTTTTAATTACTAAATTACAATTTCAAATCTTTATTAATTACAACAATTAAGCCCGGGTACTGGCACTCTATATTTATTTCTCATAGAAACCAAGCGCATTACAGTGTCGACTCAAGCGATTTGATTCAGGAGTGTTATTAGTTTTCTGTGCAATAAATGGATTTTTTGATTTACATGTCAGGCGTTGTGCACAAAACGAAATAGTTTTTAAAAATATATGTATTTAAATATGTAATAACTAAGAGGATCCTATTAAATTGGAAAACGACATATTTTTTTAATTTGTCAAGTAAGGCCGTTATACCTTGCTGGATATTTCATTTTTCTTTTTGTATACTTAATTGTTTTGACTGCAAAGTTTTTGTTTGAAATGAAAAGCTACAAACTCAAAAATAATTAAATAGTCGTTGCTTTTATTGAACTTCCTAAATGTAACACTATACCAGCAATTTCGAGTAAGTTTTTTATTTGCGTGTAGCAGAATACTTATTTAAAATCCAATAAAAAACAAATATGATGAAAACTTTTGTTTGTTTTGAGAATCAATCTTCAGATAAGAATGTGTTATACCGACTGAATTTATTGATTGTCTCAATCACAACATGGAATTATTTCTTTTATCAACACACAAATTTTGGACTTTTAAAGGACACCTGAAGTAAAACCAACACATCATGATATGAACACAACTTCAAACTCTTTAGTTCCAATAGACATGCCTCTATTTGTCCTTTCGTTTGTTTGTGCACACAATAACTCAAATTCAGCTACATTGAACAAAATTGGTTTGATATTAAAAAAAAAACTTAGCTTCAGTTATCTATGGCCCAATGTCACTCTGGGGACTTCCTCTAGAGCAAGCATCAATGGATTTACTGAAAGTGTTCTTTGCACCACTACATTTATTTAATGTTCAAATTTTGTGCACTTTGCTAATTAATTTTCGGTAATATTAATATCAAAAGCTTCAATTACACCCTCTGCCCAAAACTGACAAAATTCTTTTCCTGCGGCTTTTGTAAAAACTTTCTGAAATCTTATTTTTATAAAAATGGACTAAATCAGCTTAAATTTCATGTACCGCCAGGCGAACCCAGAACGCCAAAGAGAGAATAAGTTAATTTTTTGGATATTTTTTTAATAAAATTAATGTCTATAAATTAATCTGAATCGGACTTCGATGTTTGAGGACTGGATCCAAAAGAATATATATTGTTATTTGAATTTTTTAATTTTGAACAAATACTATATCTATCTTGTTATTAACATTATACATATCTGCTGGAGTTCTTCTTTCATAAGCTGAGATTTTCTGTAACTATGCTGATGAATTGAAATGAATTGTGAATACAACCTTTATACCTATACCTATAACCAGCAAATAATTTAAAAAAAATAAAGTATAATTCTTTTTTCTTTGTACTTTAATTTACAAAGATTAAATGTCTAGGATAATATTAGTAAAATTGGTTGCCTTTTTTTTGNTATACCTATACCTATAACCAGCAAATAATTTAAAAAAAATAAAGTATAATTCTTTTTTCTTTGTACTTTAATTTACAAAGATTAAATGTCTAGGATAATATTAGTAAAATTGGTTGCCTTTTTTTTGAGTTTTTAAAACCTTATTCGCTATGCTCCGATTCAGAACGAATGGTATAGGCTTCAGTTAATATTCTTGAAAAAAGTTTAATTTATTTCGTTTATTTTTCTGAATGCCGTTCTAACGTTGACATGCTTCCTGTACTTTATACTATTTAACTTTGATATATAAATTTAAAAAAACATGTTAATTAGACCATTAAACTCATTACATCACCCGTATAGTTGGGCGGCATTCCATAATTCATAGCAATTGAAAATGCTCTGAATCACTACAGCGCTTCTTATTTGTTGAGAAGAATTAATTTTTGAATATAACTTTTTGTTTATATTTTATACTTTATTTCAACATTTAATTTAATGTTTTTTTTTGTTTTGCTTGATTTTTATTTTTTTTTCCATGTTCCTTTGCTTTGATGAAATTATTTGCTTTACTTTGCGTTCACACCTTGCCTGCCATGTGGTGCGTTATATTCTGCGGATATCAATTGCTCCGCAATAACAATAATTATTGAAATTGTTGCCAACCATACAGTACGAACTGAAACTGGTGGCATCTGATAGCTTAAATGAAAATGCAACGACAATTGTTATAAATGTACGCGATGTAAATGATCTACCACCGGTGTTTCCAGAAACATCATACGAACGTACATTGGATGAGGAAATGGCGGCACCATTTACAATTATGCAGGTCGATTAAACTTTTAATTAAATATTTTCTCTTTAACCCAATTCACCTTTCATCGTACAGCCTTAAATAAATCACAAAATTCATTATGTATTGTCGGTAATTCAGTATCATGCAACTGCAACTAACTGTATAAAGTATTAACATTAACTAAATATGCAACATACAAATATTTGGAATAGTCATAAGTTTGGTATGGTCTTCAGCTACCGAGTTTCAAGTAACAAATTTTTATTTCAATTATTTATTTATTTTAATTTATTTNTTTATTTTAATTATTTATTTATTTTAATTTATTTATTTAATTTCCATTACATTGAACAAACTGTCTTTAATTTATTTATATAATTATTTTAAAACATTAATGTATATATTTTTTTTATATATGATTAATTTATATTTAATTTATATATGATTAATTTTTTCAGAATTATACATTTTATTTTTATTATTAATTTTCAGCGTTCGAAAAAAGACATTCAATACATTAACATGTTTTCCATTTATGCAATACGTATAGTATTTCGAATTAATAGCTGATCTTTCCAACATATTAAAATTCTTTAACATTGGCTGCTTAATTACAAACGTACGAATTTATTACAAGTTTTATTAATTATAAATAATGAATTTCCATTCCATCATATAAAAATAACAAAGACAATTTCAAATATATCTATCTACAAATCTACAAATTAATCCAATTGCAACAGGGACTCCATTGGTTTCTTTGAATAATACATCAGCTGTTTTATAAACAGTACACATTACAGTACAGAGAATTCAGAAATCTACAGGTGCATCTGTTATTTCATGTTTTTTGTGCTATGTGTACGTTTATGTCTTCAAGTAGAACTAGCATTATTTCTCTTTTGCGTGATAGCATCAACTGCATTTTATAGTATGTTCATTTTTTCATGCCATATTATGGATGGAGTCATGAGCATTTCAGATATCGAAGATGTTCTAACGGTTGAGAGTATGAGAGGTGTACCTGGTTGAAACCCAACAGCAGACATAAGACGTTTGATAATAGTAACAGGAACCACAGGAATTCGCGTCACGCCAATCACATTAATTTATTTTTTAGCAAACTTGGATGTTGTATCTTTCATTACGCTTGAGAATTTTATATTTAACTCGACTAAAACACGATTTCAATTTATTTTACTTTTATAACTAAAGCAGACAAAAAACGATAAGTATTTTCTATTTAACTGCAAATTTATTTTCAAATCTTACATCATATGCTTGGTATATATTGTTGCAAAAAGAAACTCTAAACCAAATTAGTTGTAAACGTGTCCGTCGTGTTAATCAGGAAATTATATTCAAGAGATAGATATCATGTACAGAATGAGTGAATAACTTTGCAAAAATCCAAAAACAAAACAACACATGTGATAAAACAATAAAGGGTTCAATAGAAAACTTTTGAGTTCACATTGATAAAGATGTATATAATACTCATGCTAATAGAAAGTAAGGTGCGTATTCGGGGTCCTATATTGCACTGGCGGCTGTAAATGACTCTATTAATATTTTTGGTTTCCCCAATTTTTTTTTTTTACCATGTTAAGATTGAACAATGTGTTGTCCAAAATACTTATAAGAAAAGAGCTATGAAGTTTGTTTATTCAGTATACCGGGCAAACTCGATTTCAGGTAAATAGGTAGCGAAACACGATATGCAAGCATTAACTTCTAGACTTTACGCTTTATTTCAAGAAAAAGAGACTAAAGTCCAAGTCTTTCGTCTTATACTCAAGAAAATTTGAAATTTTGACGTACTTACGTTATTTTTGAAGAACTGTCTTAAAAAAATGAACACTTTTATACAATTTTTGGGAAAATAACAAAAAAAAAAAACCAAATGAGTATCCAAAAATATTCGGCTATTTAATTATCATCACCAATTTTAATGATCTTTAGTCATTTAAAGGTAGCTTATTCTCGCAAATGTAAAGTCCAAACTCCATTCTTTCTACCGAAATTTTATAGTCTTAAAGCAGCGAATATAAAACAGCTTTCAATGCAAAATGTTCTTGTACAAATATAAATAAACAACTATAAGCGAATAAAAGTGTTATACAGAATGTATACGTAGTATTACAATAGCCCTTTAATTGTATTGTATTGGTAAATGTGCCTCAAATACACACAAGCAATTGGAGAAAATGAATTACACAATAATATGGTTGTGATATGTTTTAAGTAGTTTGTGCTTAATTAAAGCATTATTACTTTGAATATGAATTTGTATATGTTTGAACAAGCTGTTATTGCGTGTCTCTGGTATTGTCGAAGCAAGTTTTCGAAGATTTCAATAATAATGATTTACTACATTTTACTTAGAATTTAGCTTTATGTTAAAGCAACTTTAAATTTCATGGATTTTAAGATGTTATAAACTAAAATATGGTTTAAGCGAATAGTCCTTACAAAAAAAAAAGGTAATACGAAAATAATTTTGTTTTTTGAGAAAATACTAAGAAAAAACACCCTGTAAAAGTCACGTTCGCTTGCTTTTAAATTTAAAATACATTTTTTGAGAAATCNTTAAAAGTCACGTTCGGTTGATTTTAAATTTAAAATACATTTTTTGAGAAATCTTATGCTTTATCTCAACTATAGCATACTTGCAGCATACTTTATTTTAATTTGACTAGAGCTACGGGCGGATGTGTATTCATGAAAATATAATTCTACGCCCATTTGGCGAACCTTTCCTCTACACCTCAGGCCTTGGTCTGAAAACTTTGAGGGTGATGCCCATATAGATGTACCTCATAAGATTATGCTACAAGTGGTTTTTTATTTTTGTAAAATCCAAAAATTGATATAGTATAACCCTCTCAAAATTGTTGAGTTAAGAAGTTATTCATTTATTTACATTTTAATTATTTTGTAAAACTTTTTTTGAGCTTCCGTTTATACATTCAAATCTATTTAACGTTTTGTTATGGCGTTTACACGATGACTCAATTTCACATCGACTTGCTGTATCAACACAAAAGGGAGCATTCAAATTATTTACTACAATCTAGAGAGTCAAATTCGTTTAATCTTAAGCCCGACGAAGGAGCCAAATTATGTTTTATGAATTCTACGTTTGATATATGAAAAGAAATAAAAATTTATATCATTTTTTTAGTTTAATCTTGCCGCTATTTGTATTTTACATTTAACATACGAGTACTAGATGGACAAAATAATTGACTGAACAGAATAGCAAATGAAAAATATTTTATAATAAAATGGTGGACGCATGATGCGCATCATAAAAAATCTCAAACATTTATCTCTATGAACGCATCTACTTGTTCACCACTATAAACTACAACACTAACCTGTCGATTTCTCCCATTGCCTAAAAGGAATTCATATATATTCACTTTTTATTTTGTAATATTTTTCGTATGCGTAACACTATTTTTGTATTTTTATTAAAAGTTTTTTTTTACTTATCCTGTGTACATAATTTTCGTTTGATTGCATGTAAACGGTGCGGTAGTATAGCAATTTCACTCTTTTCATGTAAATTTCACTTGTTTATTTCATTTTTATGCATTTATGTAGATAATATATTATTATTTTAATTACGGCATTCTTATCATTATGCAAATTCATTATGTAATTTCAATTAGCATATGCATGTTAATTTTCAATTAAGGTACATATTTAAGCAGTACAGGCATGTTGGCTGCTTCAAATTGTATAATAATTTGTATTAATTGTTTATGTTTAGTTTATGTACAATTTTTATTTTCTTGAATATCTTTATTATTCCCAGGTGTTATTAAATATATCTAATGCTAATGTTTCAATTTTTAATCTGTTTTTCGTTACATACTGCACTGCCTGGGACTGCATAAATAGGTCACAGCCACGGATGGCGACAAAGATCGACCACAGAATATTGTCTATTTTTTGACTGGCCAAGGTATTGATCCCGATAATCCAGCAAATAGTAAATTTGACATCAATCGCACGACCGGTGAAATCTTCGTGCTCAAGGTAACCCTTAATTATAAAAAGCCAATATCATTTATATATTTTAATACACATCGCAAATGAAAGTGGCTAAGTGCATATTGTTTTCGGTTATACTTTTGTAGCACCTAGAACGACCTATCGGACACCTAACAAAATATATACCGATATGACCAGCATAACCACAGAATTCGATAAAGCGCTGTCCGTCATTAAATCCTAGAGAAAAATCATTGGGCTAGAATTACCAAATTTGACACAAAAAATCTGTTGAAAAATGTGAGATATATGTTCGAACTTGAACCCGATCAGACTAATAATTAGGGTACCTCCAGTACACCGTTTTTCTCAAAATTGGGGCATTAACTCTGCTAGAGCCGTAAAAGTTTCTTTTTTGCAACGTAATTTCATTATTAGATGGATATTTATGAAATCTATGTGTGTTCCAAAAATGGTTCTGATTGAATGAAAATAGAGGTACCTCTAGTACTCCTATATGGTCTCANTGAAAACAGAGGTACCTCTAGTACTCCTATATGGTCTCAATAGAGGTTTTAGTGCAGAATTACCCACAATTCTCATTTAAATTTTATAAAATTATAGTATTTAATAATATTTAATAATTTAGTATTCAACAATAAGTGGACCAAAAATGAACAAGATTGAATGAAATTCCAAGGTAGCTGTAGTACACCTTTGTGGCTAGAAGAGGGTTTCAAGCAAATTTGGCCAGAAAAATTAATCAAGTTCATCGAAATATTTTTATTGAGTTATCATAATTATAATCCATTTGTGTACCAAAAACGCACATGATGGAATGAAGATCAGACAAACCTCCAATACACCTATGTGGTCCGAAAAGAGGGCTCTGAGCAAATTTGAATAGAATTATAACCCTTTGAATTATTTATTTATTACAAATTTCGAAACACTGATTTCTACGAATTTATTTAAGAATTTTCCAACTATTTTCAGATGACCTACGTAGGAAGAAATTAAATTATTAAACTGCCAAATAAAATTGACATG
Organism: Cirrula hians; assembly: GCA_001015075.1. Classification (NCBI taxonomy): domain Eukaryota; kingdom Metazoa; phylum Arthropoda; class Insecta; order Diptera; family Ephydridae; genus Cirrula; species Cirrula hians. Next base: position 9,409 of record JXOS01038817.1, read on the forward strand.
TGCTGATTATTCTGTGTATATCCTTGATGAGATCTAGCCAACTAAAGAAAATACAGAAAAATATTTTAGACAGATTAACCGAATATCCGTGGCAGCTCTATTGAAAAATTCCTAGACTTCGGCTTTTCCACTTTTGAGTGCTATGTTTTTTTTGTATCCTTCTACAAATTCATAAATTAATTGCTTTTTATTAAACCAATAAGAAGCTTTTATTACTATGTGATTGTTTATTACGACAAAGCGTGATTTGATATTAATCATGCACAAGCCACTACTAAAAATGAAAGTTGATTGAATAAAATGTAAGATCAAGCTAAATGTAAGAAGTAAACTACAAATAAAAAACGAAAAAATGTATAGCTTAGTTATATTCCTAGGAAAGTTTTTAATATGCGCAAGCCACAACCGTACACTGGAGATTATTATCTTATGGTTTGATGGCTAGACGAATAAAATTAGTTCAATAATTGGACTTGGCATGCCAGAAATTACTGAAATTGTCTGGTATTGCATCTATGAGTGTATACATACTGGTTGATCAATGCAAGTCCCGTAAGCCTGATTTCCTAATATTACTCTGACCAGGAATAGTTTTTGTAAACATCAAACATGAAAAACTGTCACAAGTCATTTATGTGATAGTCAGAGTAACAGAACCTTTATAGTTTGATTCAATCTATAGCCGTTCTTCTANCGTCAGAGTACCATAACCTTAATAGTTTGATTCAATCCATAGCCGTTCTTCT
>JXOS01039007.1:6934-24447 GCA_001015075.1 Cirrula hians
AATATATATATATATATATATATATATTAAAGAAATGACTACATAGAACAGTACCATATTCTAAAATTGAGCTAACAAGAGATGTGTATAGTAATTTCGTAGTTGGCTTGAGACAAAACAACATAAGCTGTATTGATCGTTAATTTAATGAGTTCAGGCAACGTCCACTTTGGATTCATCGTAATACCAAGACCATTGAATAAAGAAACCATTTGAAGAGATCCATTTACAAGTAAATTTGTCGAAAACATAACCTCACATCTAGAAATTTGCTTAACTTAGCATTCAGAATTGGTAAGTGCAAAAAATTACATTAACACCACTCAGGAAAATAGGAAAGATTATCATGTAACAACACGGAAGAAGTTAAATTGGTCAGATGCTTAAATAATTTGAGATCATCAGCATACATTAGAAAATAATCATTTAACACCACCAATCATAATTATTTTCATTATTATCAGTAATGAACAAGTTTAATAAGACTGGTCTTAAATAACTACCATGAGGGACAACAGAGTAGACATGATCAACTTGTGATGCCAAAGAAACATTCAATTAGACATACTGATTTCATGTACATAAATAATGATAATGTCCATAATAATAAAGCCGGTATTTAAATAAAAGTTAAATATGATTTACCGAATCAAAAGCTTTGACTAAAACCAGTAAAAATGACATAAATCTCTAGTCTTTTCGAAAAACGAATAAAATCCTTTGAAGATAACTCGAGTAAATTAGTAAGCGTAGAACGTCTTGGCCTGGAACCATGTTGAAAATGCAACACTAATTACGAGAGTTTATGTTTTAACTTAACGGTAATTATGTTTCTGATAATTTAGTTATAGTAGGCAACTTAGAATTACCCCTATAATTAGATACATCAGATGTTGAACTTTTTTTTTGGATTGCTACAATGAGAGAGCTTTTAAATACTGAGGCAGGTATCACTTGGTGCAAAAAATAATTTCTTTGGCATTAAGTGTTTTCGGATGGAACAGCATTGCCATAACATCCTTAAATTCGACTAAAATTAGTCCATTATGAAGGGTACCTCTCACTGGTGCACACACCAGACAGCGTTGTCTCATCAGAAGCCACTCAAACACGATATAGCTGCAAAATTTCGATGATGCTTTAAAATAAATGAATAATAGGCATTATGTGGTTGGCTTTGTGCAATTATTACATCTAAAGTGTTTCTCAGTATTTTTTTGGCGATATAGATTATATTCGATGCGGTCAAAGTCAACTAATCTTTNTTCAGTATTTTTTTGGTGATATAGACGATATTCGATGCGGTCAAAGTCAACTAATCTTTCTAAAGTCAGCACAGACATTTCGCCTAAAATATAGCATATGTCCCCTTTTGTCGTGATTCTACATTTAAATAATACTTGTACGTTTCGATTATGACGGAACTTATTTCAGTTTTATATTTGACAAATATTACTCTTTGCCATTTAATAGACGGTTGTGCGAACGTTTGATACTTTCATTGTTCATTGGGAATTACGTCAATATGCAACGGATGCAAACAAGTTGTGATAGTAAACAGATACAAGTTCCTATCAGCTCATACAGCTGAGAAAATTAAAAAGTAAAAAGCATAAAATAAAGCAGAAACAATATTTGAGCTCGCTAAAATGTTTGCAAAAAAGTATAAATAAGAATAACTGGTAAAGCGAATGAAGGGGAACGAATCAAAAAAACTTCCACCTGAGGGAAAGTTGTTGAAAAACAAAAACAGGAAATACTATGAGATGCTCTTAAGTATTTCCGTTGTTATTTTATGCATTTGCTTTTCAGACTATTCACGGTAAATACTTTAATTTATTTTTTTTTTTTTTTTTCATTTGTATACAACAACAACAGAAAATGTACAAATTGAAAACAGAGTATCGCTGAAGGGGTGTGCAATTGATTGACAGGTGAAAGCGACTGCGAATCTGTATTACATGCAACCGTTATAAATGTATAAAGAAAAAAGATGATGAACCAAAAAATGAAAATAAGCAGCTTCTTGTATTAAAAAGTTTTCGTATTTTAACGACTCATTCATTGCGGGGTTTGTGCTTGGAAACTGGTACATTAATTTTCGTGATGCTTAGAGGCATTTGATAAAATTATGAACATGTCCTCAAAACCCGAAAAGCTACAGTCATTAAAACTTATTCAAGGCATATATATTATTAAATTTTGTTCAATTATTTATTTTCATTATTTTTATAATTTTTTTTTTATTTATTTATTTTTTATTTTATTTTATTTTTTTTTTTGTTATTTATGTATAGAGTATAAATTCAGCATACTCCTGTAATTAACATAATAAAACGTATTTCGTATTTCGCTTTCACGCAGTTAAAATTTTTTTTAAATTTCATTACATAAGAATAATCTGAGGTTGCCACTTAATTTANAATTTTTAAATTTCATTATATAAGAATAATCTGAGGTTGCCACTTAATTTAAGTTAAATTTCATAGCTCATGAAGTAAGCCTGAATTCTCAAGTTCTTTCCAGTGAAGAATTAAAACCACACCTTCAACACACATAAATTTCTGTCCAGGTCCTGATAATAAATGGTCCCCAGTTCTTATAATATTGTGCAGTTTCCCTAGTGATTTCAATCAAAATCGTTAACATTTCCGGATAATTAGGAAAGTCGTTTTATTTTTCGGTTACGTAAAAAGGGCAATATAATCTCAATGTATTTTATTCAAGATACATATCTATACTGTGCGCTTTTCCAAAGTAATTGGAATATATTATTACTTAATTTATTTAAGCTCAAGTGTCCCAAATTCTTTCGCCTCATCAGCATGGTTTTATGTCTCATCGTGCGACGATGACAAATTTGGTTGAGTTTTTTCTAAAACAGTTTCTCGAGTGACGGGTGAATCTCAAAATGATGTGATTTACACGAATTTTTCGATGGCCTTTGATACCGTTAATCACTATCTGCTCATTTAAAAATTCGAATGGAAAGGTTTTTCTTGTTTCTTGTTATATTGTCTTATCTACCATCGAGAATTCAATTTGTCTAGTTCAATGGCTGTTTATCGTCTAGAATAATTCATGTGTCCGGTGTTCTAGGCAGTCTTTTGGGTCCATTATTATTCAACCCATTTATTAATGATCTTCCGTCTGTTATTGTTAACTTCGATATTTTCGTTTCGTTTCATTTCAATAAATATTACAAATAATTTCTATTGGCGATGCGTCATTTTAAATTTGATTATGTTTGACAAGCTGATGAACATTCGGCTTTGTAGCATTTTCGCGCCCTGGGTGGTGCCTTTGGTTTTTTAAATGTTCCACATTAGACGGGGGTTTAGTCGGAAAAGGAGTTCGACAAGACCAGTTATCCGGTTCATACCTGGCCGTGCGTAATGCATTCCATTTCCTTTGTCCCTGAAAAAAAAAATTACCCATCAGTCATTTCAATATTGTATAGATTTTTTAAAATGCTTACGAGAGACATACAATAATACAATCTAATAATTCTTATAATTTTAATTTTCTTTACAGGATTTTATCGCGATTTAAATAAAAGCAATGAAAATGCGACGTAGGGATGTACCTACATTTACTGACCTATTTGACTCTAAGTCCAGAATGTTATGGAAATCTCAGACCAGGGCTGTAGTACTAAATTGCAGTAAGTTGCTATAAATCCTGATTCATATCCCTGTTAAAAGAGGTAAAGCGCACATGGGTACTTAATTTGATTAAAACTTCTAGGAAAGGTACCAAAAATTTTCGACTGATTACTCTCAAACTATCGAATATCGTGATAATAGCAAAACACTACAGGAATACCGAATTTCAGTAACTACCAATGAGGTAAATGGCTGTTTTGCTACTTTATATCAATTCGAAATTATACGCTGATTTCGTTCAAATCAACCCAAAAATACGTCCATCCTAAATTTGAGTAGTATGTGATGAAAATCGGGAGTAAACAGTCTATTCGGTCTACCCGAAATTCAGGAATACTATAATTTTTTAGCGATGAACCAAAAATAATTCCATCAAAAATTTCAAAACCATTAAATGAAACATTTGGCTTTTAAACATTATAGACTCATTTGGCGCATTGTCGAATTTAACCTGGTTTATCTTAAAATAGGTTTCGAAACCAAATTTTATTAACTATTATTCTAACTCAAAAAACAGACCCATAATAGCTCCTGTAAATATTGGGTATAAACAACCAGAATAAGCATATAGACGTACAGGGTCAGATTGATTCCTGCAGTTATGATGATCATTATTATTCCATTATATATTATACTTTATATAATATATACTTTTTCGATGCATAACAATTTTGTAACTAATCTAATATTCCCGACGGCAAAAGGTATAATAAGCGAAATTACTTGATAAATATACTATTTTGAAGTAATCCCATTCATATATCAAACGAACGTGGACAATCTACCTTGTTCGCTAGAGACTTGCAGATAATTAGAAGATTTTAGTTCGGCAGTCATAGTGACGCCAAGTATATACAAAATTAATGTCGCCGTTATCACTGATCGACATATGACCTGCCAGCGTAATGAAAGCAGTCAGATAAATAGACAGCTGAGTTGGAACCATTTTGTACCTAGTTACACTATAACGATAGAGGAGGTTAACATCGAACCTCCGTTGAGTAGTCCAACTCTTAAAATACTTCTAATTCCTAGCTACAAGAGAAGCGATCTCTCACAAATTGACCAGCTAACAACAACAATATGTAAAAAAAGTTCAAGCAAAAAAATTTGGTTCGTGAAAAGTGTAAGCTTAGGAAAATGATAAAGGTTTTAAATTTTGCCCAAAACACCAGAATTGCAGTTGCTTCATTTTACGAGCATCTGTTAGTTCATACACGCACACACACAAACATACTCAGACAAAAATTCACATTAACACAAATAAGCTATTTATAAAAAGTTTTCTCGCAAATAAATTTTATTTTAAGCAAATTTTCCTGTACGGTTTGTTAGCAAAGCAATTCATTATGGTATTAGAAAATAATATGAAAGTAAATTTTTAAAAAAGTTTCAATTCACAAAATGACAAAAACGACGAGAGCCATAAAAAACGACGCCTGTATAGATTCCCTCATTCTCCTACAAGCCAGCAGACAAATACGCATTGTATCTTTTCGTTGGTGTTGTTGGTATTGTTGTTGATAGTGCAGGTGTGTGCGTGGAAGCGGTGCGAGTGTTGGTGAAGGTAGTGCTGCTGGTCGTTGACAGTTGCCACAGCAAAGAGCAGGTTAGTGCTACACTTTTCAGGTGTAGCGCCACACTCTGCCATTTGCTGCTGTTGACAATATTTTGCGGCAGCTGTGCTGGAATGAGTTAAGTAGTAAGTAACTGACGTAAATTTAAGGCGATTAAAATGTCAAACACGACAAAGCGTGCGGTATTAAAATTGTTACACTCTATGTGGCAACACTGTTTAACGTACATTTTATTTTAATATTTGTTTTCCCACTTTTCATTTTTGTGTTGCGATGGCAGACTGAGCGAGTGTGTGCGTGTTTCTGCATTATTCGCCTGCGCTCTCCGCAGAGTTTTACTCGGCATTGCTGCTGCCGTAGACCATTTAGTAGCTGCTGATTGTGGTATTATGAAAAATGTGTGTATGTCTGTATGTGTTTGTGTTACGCCAGTGAGGTGCTGATGTGGAAGCAATCTGCAAAGTCAATGTTTAAAAATGCTAGGAATTATAATTCAAATATTTACCAAACTCCAATAAATTATTATTGGAAAACGTAACAACAACAATACCAACATAAAAGATTCGGTCATAACCAACTGCATTATACCCATCCGGCACTTGAAAAATTTTTTTTTCAGTTATTTAATTTATTTTCTTTCTATTTCGATAAATGATTCGTTAATTTGGGGATTACTGCTGTGTTCAAAAAGTATTGTTTTTGGAACACCTAGAACGAGCGATCGATAGATACCGTTATGATCAGCATTGTTTTTGGTCATACATTTGGAACACGTAGAACGAGCGAACGATATATACCGTTATGATCATCATTACCACAGAATTCGATATAGCGATGTTTGACCGTCCGTCTGTCCATCATCAAATCCCAGAGAGTACGCGTTGGGCTAGAATTACCAAATTCTGCACACATTATCTTTGGAAAAATGTAAGATTTAACTTCCAACTTGGATCCGGCCACTATTACGGGTACATTCAGTACACCTCTTTTCTTAAAAAATTAGGGCATTAACTCTACTGGAATCGAGAGAGTTTGTATTTTACGATGCAATTTCGTTATTAGGCCGAGATTGAATAAAAATTGAAGGTACCTCCAGTAGTCCTATATGGTCCCAATAGAGATTTACCCTCAGTTATAATTTAAACTTTACAAAATTGCAGTATTGAGTGAACATAAGTATATTCAGTAATAGTACCAAAAATAAGCAAGATTGGATGAATTTCCAAGGTACCTCTAGCACACCTATGTGATCCCAAAAGAGGCTTCTTAGCAAATTTAGTTTAAAAAATAATCAAATTCAAGTATTATTAGTATTGAGTTATCATAATTATGATTAATTCGATTACCAAACATTAGCACGATTCGATGAAAATCAGAGGTANTATTCATTCGATTACCAAACATTAGCACGATTCGATGAAAATCAGAGGTACTTCCAATACACCTATGTGGTCCGAAGGGAGAGTATTAGCAAAATTAATCAAATTCATAGAAAATTTATTATTGAGTTATCATAATTATGATCCAAGTGTGTACCAAAAACGCATAGGATGGGATGAAACTCAGGGATACCTCCAATACATGTATGTGGCCCGAAAGAGGGTTATGAGGAAATTTGAATACAATTATTCTTAATATTTTGAGAGCGACGTGTATTCCACTGTCGGACTGAGCCGACTGTTATATTCTTACTTGTTTTAATTTAAACTTCCTTGCTAACGATTCGAGAGCAAACTAATTCTATTTTTATGTTGCTAATACTGTTAGTGACATTTTTATCAAATTTTATTTGAATACCATCATTAGTCATATGGCTACGCTTGGGTTTTCTAAACGACGAAAAGTGATTTTGGCGATTTTTACAATTTCTGATGTTGCTGTGCAAAGCATGTCATTCAGTTTTATTTGCGGAATGAAATTTTGGGTGCGGAACCGTACAAAATCTTTCAAAGGGCTTTCGGTGATTGTCACACAAAATGTTTTTCAGACAAGAAGAAGGCAGATAACGTGTTGATGTCTTCGAACGCTCCGGATGCACATCAACCAATGAGCAACACGTAATCCAGAAAGTGGTGCTCGAAAATCGTCGATTTATAATTACGGATATTGTCGATATAGTTGGCATTTCCTTTTCACCAGTTGAAATAATTTTGAGGGATCATTTGGGCCTTAGCAAAGTCAAATCTCATTTGTGACAAAAAAACTCAATTTCCTCGAAATAATAAGTGAACTTTTCGCTAAGCATTCCACTCATATCATTCCGCCACCGCCTCATTCACCTGACTTACCTCCATGGGAGTTCTGGCTATTTCCCAAACTCAAAAGACCGCTNTTGACTTACCTCCATGGGAGGTCAAAAGACCGCTCTGGAGACACTGCTTTGAATGCATTAAAGAGATTCAACGTGAATCGGTGCTCGTTTTGAAGGCTATAGTGGGCAACGACTTCGAGGAATGAAAAACACGTTGACATATCTACATTGTATCAGCGGGGGAGTCCATCGAAGGGGATGAAATTGATGTGAATGAACAAATAAAGGTTTTATTTTATAACAAAATTCATCCCAATTTTTGAGCACAGTAGTATATGGAAAATAGAATAAAGTATGTAGTATGTGCATGAATACTTCAATTTATATATAAACAAAATAAAAAATTTTGATATTCCATGTGCCCCGAGTAGCAAAGCATTTTATAAATTTAACTCAAATTTAATATTTTGTCTTTTCGGTGAGAAAGCTTGTACTGGAGACACACGAAATATGAGGTCAATTCTGTCCATGTTTAAAGATCAATTTTTTTGATGTTTTGGGAATAGATGGTATCAATGTGTTCAACGTTCCACGGCAAGCAGAACTGTGTTTTATAAACCGAATTTTTGTTTTTTGCGAGTTTTGTGTGTGGGAGCTACTCGAAGAATCTTTGGACCGAGGTCTATGGGAACTACTCAAAGATATGGAGCGATATAGCACAATATTATAGCACCATTTCGTTATGCTGTATTACAAAATTTAAGTTAATTGCGGTAGGTAATATGCCTCCTATGCTTATTTGATTTAAATCAAGCGTAAAAGTTCTATCGGCGGTACTTGAAGTAAATGATCCATCTCAATATTCAAGATTGATGAAATAAAAATTTTCTAATAATTTTCGATTACAGTTTTTATGAGGATTTTTGTTAATTCCTGTGACAGTGTCCTTTGGAGGTGCCCAAAACTATAGTCCAATTCACAAACTTAATCCACAAATATAATCGGTCATTTTGAAGAATCTGTTCTGAAACAACTCGGTCAACATTTTACGTATTCACGAACAGGCGAACATAGCGCATTCACATTTTTCGCGATTCTTTATATCAAAGAAACATATGGTCGCCAATAATTANTTATTCACATTTTTCGCGATTCTTGATATCAAAGAAACATATGGTCGCCAATAATTATTTCTATTAGTTATATGATTTTTGTATATGAATCAAATGCATAACAACCCCACTCTTCGATTGATGAAAACAGAAATGTGTACATAACAAAATAGATTCGTTTCCGTAGCAGCGGCCAGATTTGGACAGCCAACTTTGTTTTTAAGTCTTTAAATAATTTGAACATTTTTTGTTACATTTTTTATTTTTATTTATTGTTTTTGTTTTTGAAACATGAGTAGATGGCATTTGAAATAACAACAACAAAACACAACAACAATAGGGTAGCGATAAATTATTAGCTTTGTTGACGCTTTATTGTTGCTACTGTTGTAGTCACTTGCCCCATTGTAATATTGTGTTTTCACTTTTGAAAGCTTAAGCTTGTTAACACAACTTATGACGATTTAGTTCACTTAATTGGAAAGCAAATTGACTTTTTTAAAGAAGATTAAAGGTGGTGTTGGCTAGCATTGCCTATTAATGCCATCAATGGCGAAACTTTTAAGCGCATTCCCTTAAAAAGAATATTTTAGTAGCAGCTTAGTGTACAATTTCCGGCAATTTTTTAAACTTCTTAAACTTAACACTTAATTATGCGGCAGAAATTTATGTCAATTTGAAAGTTTAATATTTTTATTTTTTTTTTTTTTGTTGTTTTTGATTTCGTACCTTATACATACAACAAACACAGTCAGCAAATAAACACACAAGTGCAGAATTAAAAAAATCAAACATTCGGGCTAGCTATGCGAGAAATTATGTGTTAAAAATAAATAATAAAATATATACTAGAAAAATATTAAAATCTTAAGAGTTTCTATGTTAAACGGGACTTCGTGAAACGACAGCTTTTTCTATAGCTTAATTCTATAGACAAATTCTGTTTTGTCAAAGAGATTTTCTTTTGAGTTTTAATTTCCAAATTGATATTATACTTACGCTTAAAGCTAGTTTAATCAACCCAATCAAGCTGAGACCTACCAAGTTATATTTTATGCTTTATGTTTCTAGGCGCATGCGAAACCACTCACTCTAGACTAAATAGCCCTATATTTCATAAGCAAAATAAATATAATTTTGGATATCTCAAAGAGTGAGAAGTATTTTTATTCCAATCGGTCAATTGATTGGGGGTTTGTGCGAAGTATGTCATGCATACAAATTTTCGTTTAATACTATACGTCTTTTGGAAGGCTATGCCTACCAAAAATAAAAAATAAAAGTTACAGTCGGATTAGGCCAAAAGTGAGTCACTTGCAAATTTTTAAGTACAGAAAAGTCACAATATGAATATAGCTGTAGTCTTAGAATTAAAAAGTGTTCCGGAGGAACCCCATATTTTCAACATATCTACCTACACTTGCTTAGAATCCCCTTTTCGCACCACATGGGTGTATCTCTGACTTTCATCCAATCATCTTCATTTTTGGTACACATATTATTCATACTCCAGTTCATACTCATTTCATACTCAACTCCACTCAGAAATGAAATTTCGTTGAATTTGATGAGAGATTGGGGCTAATTTTAATTAAAAACTAAGTTTTAGAAACACATAAGTGTACTGGAGGTATCTCCGATTTTCATGCAATCATGAAGTCCAAGTGCAAACTAAGATTTTAACATGTTTTCATAAATTATTTGTGTGGAATTGTGTAATTCTAACCCAACGCATTCTCTCTAAAATTCGATAACGGATGGACAAACGGAAGGAAGGATGGACGGATATCGCTATATCGAATTTTATGGTGATGCTGCTCATATCGGTATATATTTACAAATGTATAACTAAAACTTTAATACACTTTGCTAATTTCATTGGCGACGTGTATAAAAATGCGTAAAAAACCCGTTCTATGCGTTCAACTTCATGCGCGATTCAAAGCTGTCGATAATTTCATGGTGCTACTATAGAAAAATTTAATTAAATAATCCATAACGACTTTATTTGTCATTAATAGTTTTATTACAGCCGGATTTAACTGTATTGAATTCGAAAGAAATTGCCAATTTGCCTTTCGATTGTTTCTGATGTTTAGACAAAGAAACAATATTTTCATGATTATGAAATGTGGCTGAAATACGGGCTTTATTGAATTGGACAACATTTCTATATTGTGCTTTTTATACAGCTCAATAAAACCATTCATTGTGCCAAAAACCAATAAATATTTCCATACCAAATTTCACCCGTTTTTTTACTGATTTCTGTTAAATCAAAAATAAACGACCCACGGGAGGTACCAGTAATTTGGCCAATTTGTACAATCGAATTCATACAAAAAAATGTTCCCCGACCGAATTTTGTTTGCTCTAGCTCAAAAATATTCAAATAATCGTAATGACGGAGAGCTGCCCAGAGGTATGGACTGAACTTGCTTAAATTATGCAGTATCATTGCAATGACCCAAAAATGCGTCTATACCAAATTTCTGTACAATGCGATGAAGCACTTGTCTTTAATGCTTATTTCTGTATAATCGGGATTAAATGTGCTATGGAAGGTACCCGTAGTTATGGACCTTTCTTTTAATAAAATACGTTCAGTAACCAAATTTCATGATTATTCCTCAAAAATCCAAGTTATCGAATTCACAGACACACGGATACACGGACATCCCTCAAACGAATTTTTTTTTTTTATATATATAAATATGTCTCTAAGAAACATACACAGACATTGCAGAAACCTATTATAACTACGCCTGACGGGAACAAAAATCCAATAATATATTATGGGTCTACATCTAATAGGCATTTTGTAGGCACAAGTGAGGTACCTCCGATAGCGCACATATATGGCCTAAATAAAGGATTTTAAGGTTAATTAACTTCAATGATGAATTAAGTTCACCGATATTTTTACTTTCATAAAATTATTATGAAAGCGTTTACGAAAATATTGGCATGATTGAAAAAGAAGAAATTCTAGTTGACTTGTTGGGCAAAGTAAAGAGGTCTTTCTTATAAAGAATATTTCCTTTTTATTACTTCCATCTGAAATATTTCAGTTCGTAACTTCTCTCTTCTCATTGGCAGCAACGTATTACATTCTAATATATTTTATTTTATTACCGTGAATCTTCGATCAGAGTCATAAATCGTAAAATATCAATAATAAAGTAATCAAATTTTCACTGGCCTCTGGTATTATTTCTCGGATACTAGGCATACAACTTTTATTCATATAATATAAATAAAGAGGGAATATTTAATTTTTATATTTGTGGTATCTTGAATCCCCAATTACAAACAGTTGTCTCGATTTTTGTGTCTTAATCGAACTTACACTCCTAATTCAACAAAGATGGACAGAGGGTACTTCCGAACTTTATCTGATCTCGCCTATTTTTGTACGAAATCGGCTATATCATTTCAGCAACCCACTACCACATGAGTGTACTGGAGTTATATTGATAGAATTGGAACCATGTTCAAACAAAGAGATACGATTTTTCTACTTAATCATTTCGCAAATCTACTTATTTCCTTAAGCTTTTGATGAATCGATATCGATTTTAGAATTCTATCGTAACGCAATACAGATCGGTTGACATATTGATGGATTTACACTTGCCAATAAATGGGCGACGTGCATAAAGGAATCAGCAGATCGTTAGTTGATTTATTACATCGTTTTTTGTTGTTTGAAACTTTGGTTTTTCGCATTTATTTACTTCTTTTATCGAACTCTCAAATTATAACCACTATCCGAACAATACTTTGGGTGACCCCAGTAGAAAGCACTAAAGCAGAAGTCTCAAAACTTGCAGAACTGAAGCTCTGAGCGTGGATGCACAATTTTTTATCGAAATTGTTTTGATGCACGTCCTCAATGAATTTGGAATTGTTAATTGTTTTGTAACTTTCAGAATAAGTAATTAGAGACCTGTCAAAATATATTTCGATTGGATCGGCATCACTACAGGAAATGATCGAGCCATGTTTATCCGTCTAGCAGTCTGACCATAATTAAAACGTACAAAGAAGGACTTGATCTTGATTTACGGAAATGGGCAAACACTTTCGCAATTTTCATTTAGTAAGATCTAAAGGACCCTATGTGATTCAAAGAGAAGGAGGAAAAATTACCGTTAATCACAAATGAAATTGAACGGAATTACATTTTTTATTGAACAAAAGATAAATATATGCAAGATTGGATGAAAATGTGTAGTCTCTCCAGTTATCCTATGTAGTCCCAATAGAGGGTTTTATGCAAAATCCTCTGCATACATTAATCAAATTCAGCCATTTTATTAAACATTATTAAATTATACAATTATTGTGTCGACAAAAATATAATATTCCGAATATAATAATCCGAAAAGAGGATCTTTTTTTAGAAAATTTTTCCAAAAACATTGAGCAAATTTGACTTAATTTCATTATTGAGTGAACATTAGTTTTACCAGTGTGAGAATTAAAAATGGAAATGATTGAAAGAAAGTGCGAGGTTTTCAATACACCTACATGGTACAAAAAGAGCTTTCTTAAAATAGCCAACATCAACACCCAAATTCCACGAAATTTCATTACTTAATTTATATAAATAATAGTTATGCACATGCTTAATATTAGCGTGAATGGATGGAAATCTAAAGTATCTGCAATACATCATGGTAGGCCATACTCGACTGTAACTTTCTTGCTAATACGAATGAAATTGGCAAAGTGTATATTAGTTTNAAACTTTCTTGCTAATACCAATGAAATTGGCAAAGTGTATATTAGTTTTGACATTTGCATAATGGAGAACATATGATCGGAGACCCACTAAAAAGGTAAAACGATACCGATAGAATCCGTATCACCTCAAGAATGCATCTAGCTATAACCGTCCGTCCCAAGCAAAAATTAAAGAAAAAAAGTTGTGCTAAATAGAAAAGTTGTGCTAAATAGACCAAATTTAAGAATTTAGTGAATATACGACTAAGATTTAGGGTACCTTTTTCTCTAAATTGGCGCCTAAGAGTTCAACACAGATTGTCATAGCATCATGATGTGTTCCATAAATGGATCAAATCCATTATCATTAATAAAAATCAGAGCTACAACCAGTACACCTCTCCGTTCCAAATTGCAGGTCTTAAGGGAATTCAGCCACAATAAGCAATTAACAATCAAAGAATATTTTTATACACGTCGCAAATGACATTGACTAACTGCATAATGTTTATGATCATACGTTTGTAACACCGAGACCGAGTGATGAGATACCTATATACCGATATAATCAGGATCCACACAGAATTCGATATAGTGATGTCCGTTCGTCNGTATATACCGATATAATCAGGATCCACCCAGAATTCGATATAGTGATGTCCGTTCGTCCGTCTGTCCGTCATGAATTTCTAAAGAGAACGCGTTGGGCTAGAATTACCAAAGTCGGCACAAATAATATAAAAAATTTTAAATGTTAAATAAGTTCGAACTTCGGGTTCGGGTTCGGGTTCGGGTTCGAACTTCGGGAGTTCGGGTACTTCCATTACATACTCAAAATTGGGGCCCTAACACTACTGGAACCGTAAGAGTCGGTCTTTTGCGATGCATTTTCTTTATAAGGTGGATATTCATATGATCTAAGTGTGTTCCAAAAATAGTCGAGATTGAATAAAAATTATACGTACCTCCAGTACTGATATGGTCCCAATAGACATTTAAGTGTAGAATTACCCACAGTTATAATTTAAACTTTACAAAATATGAGTATTCAGGGAAGATAAAAATATTCAATAAGTGTCCAAAAATGAGCCCGATTGCATGAAATTTCACGGTACCTCTAGCACAGCTATATGGTCTAAAAAGAGGATTTTCAGCGAATTTAGCTAGAAAAATTAATCAAATTCGACGAATTTTGGAGTATTGCGTTATCATAATATTGATCGATAAGTTACCAAAAACAAGCAAGATTGGATGACAAGCAGAAGTACTTCCACTACACATATGTGGTCTGAAAGGAGGTTATAAGGAAAATTTGGCCAAAAAAATTAATCAAGTGGATCAAAAGTTTATTATTGAGTTATCATAATTATGATCCATGTATGTACCACAAAAGCACATGATGGGATGAAACTCAGAGATACCTCCACTATATGATCCGAGAAGAGGGCTCTAAGAAAATTTGAATAAAATTATAATAATTATTTTGGAAGCAACGTGCGTCTAACTGCAAGCCTTAGCCAACGTTCTTGTTTGTTGTAGTTAGTATTAATGTACCAAAAATGGGCTTAATTAGAAGAAAATCAGATGTACCCCCAGTACCGCCATGTTGTCCTAATAGCGGCTCTAAAGTAGAATTACCTACGCACATTAAATATTGAATTTATTGCAGATTTTTTCTATAATAGTATTTTTTCTTTATGAATCTTTTTCGGCGTAGTGAAGGAAAATTTCCATTATCGCGATATGATGCAAGTGTTGTAACAGCTGACACCCTAAAAAATTAAATTGAGTTTGTTTTCAAATGCATTTAATACTCTAAAGAAATACAACAGCGACAATTGGAAACTTAGAATACAATACTTTGTACAAGTCCAGATAAGTGATTTTAGCAATATGAAATTGCATAAGGCTTAATGCCTGTGCCTGTGTCTCTGATTGCCATCCAATGTATTTGTTGAAATTTGTATTTGAAATTACATTAGCTACGCTTATGAATATTCAACGGAACATTTCATGATCCATTTTTTATGCAAATTAAGGAATTACGCTTACATGCGCGTTGATTGTATAACAAACTAGGAAACCAAAAATAAAATTCGAATGACGCTGAGATAGCCGTCCATGGCATTGCATAGTAAAAGCGAATTAGCAAAACGTGTTAACTTAAAAAAAATTCAGAAATAAAAATGTAGAAGCAAGAGGTAAATGAGAACAAAAATAATATAAAGTGTGAAATACTAACAACTTCAAATTTAAATACCAAAGCGAAAGAGTAGAGAGTGCAATGGAATAAAGACCGGCAGAGAAGTACAGGAAATGCCACATGTAAAGTGAGCATGACGTGTAACTAGTTTAAAGGAATTAACAGGACTTCAACACTACAACAAAAGGATTGAGCTGCCTGTTGAGCAGCAAAAAATAATAGAGAAAGAAGCATTATTTAAAATGTATAAAGAGCATCAAAAAATTGCAACTTAATTTGCAGCGAAAGCTATGGTGGAATTGGACAGGGGTATTCCATATCGAAAAAGCTAACTGCATACATATGAGCTTGTGGAATACCCCTAACGATGACAAAGAGTGAGAGCGAATTATACAACGCTGTTTACACATTTAATTGAAGTCATTTAATGTCAAGTGCTAGATGGAATTGTAATTTCATTCATCAGGGATGTTAGGATAATTGCGTTAGTCACGTACATACGAAAATGATAGATAGCTTTCAGATTTATTAATATATAAATTAATACGTAACAATCGAATTCTGGGAACATTGTCGAAATCGTAGTCCCGTAAATGAATTGTTTGAAATGTTTTTTAACAACAAGCACAAATTGTAAAGAATGCATGATATGATTCGAATGGTATAAATGATGATGATAAGGGGGAACCCCAACATTTTGGAGTGTGCAATGTAATCGAAGTATNATTTGGGGTCAGTTAATCAGTTAATATGATTTCATAACAAAATTCAGTTGCATNTTTTGGAGTGTGCAATGTAATCGAAGTATCCTTAATATGATTTCATAACAAAATTCAGTTGCATGCTTACCGTTGTGGACGTGTTTTGAAAAGCGCCAAGCAAACAAACTACGCCTACCCATACCCCTTCCAGTTTGTACCTAAGAAAGCTCTGAAGTTTTATACAGATAAAGTAATGGCATATCTATTAGAATGCTTTAGGGTTACTGCTCAAAGCTTGACTGGAAAATATAAAAAAGTTTTAAGCACTCTTTTTCGATCAACGAATTGTGCACCATTGTTTATGCTAGTATGTGGATATTGAATTCGAAATAGAAAAATGTAACTTTCATATATTACATTATTTATTCGATTTGGTGTTTTGTTTAATTCATTTATACAAGTGGATGCCTTTATCGGCCAAAGCTGAATGTGATCTTCTTTCTGCTGGTTCCAATCCTTTTTGAGACATCTCTGGTATTATAGCGGCATGAATGATTTCGCAAATATCGTGACGCCGACTGGTCTATGATTTGGTTTTCAAATAACTCCACAAAATGAAGTCGGAAGGACTCCCATGTGGAGAAATGAGTAGCTAGTCAATGTCAGTCTCTTTTGACAACATACATCCAGGGCCATATGAAAAAAAAAAAATTAAAATCATTCTCCAAAATGTACCGAATAATAATTCCTCTCACGCCAAAATGCTGAGCGTGTTGAGGATATGTAATTTTTGGGAACTGGATAAATCTCTCTCCAACCGTTTTAACCAGTTTTTTTTTTATTCGCACACTGTTATTTTTTTCAAAACGCTTACGTCTATATGGATATAAAGCCTTAATCAGTTATGCAGACTATATGCCCTAGTCTTTAGAAAACTCAACATGATCAAGATCACAGGTTTCTTTGAAATGTGTATGAGACATAACCCATCTTCGGTAGAAACATAGAATGTTCTTGTTGTCAATATTCAATGGCAATCTATTGAAATCACACCATTCCCTTAAACAGTTCACATTTACTGGAAGCTACCTTGCAGCTCAAGCATGTTGAAATATCATAGCGGACTTGGTTTCGTATTTATACAGCAACGCTTTTATGTGGTTCGTCGATCCTGGATGAAAGGCCGATGTAATATAAACTAGTGGTGATTACGCACGTAGTAATATGACCTGACCAATGTTGTAAGTTCACATGGTCCATATTATTCGCTGAGTCC
>JXOS01039011.1:0-11300 GCA_001015075.1 Cirrula hians
CCAAAGAACAAAACTTCCTGGGATGCGCCGATGTGCACGTAATATTTCATTTCGCCCCTTATGGCCCAATCTCAAAAATGTTCGATGTTGAGAGTAAAATTTTGTGTGCGGCATTTTGAAATTGATGTTCTAGAATTATCGAGCTAGAACGTGTTGACGAAAATGAATGGTCAAAATGAAAACTAATAATGACAAATTTTGCGCCTATAAATGCTGTTCGATAAAATTTTTCAGGGTTTGGTATATAGGAGATTCCCAAACTTAAGGACCGATTTTAACTGTTCACAAATTTGACCTCACTCGTAAAACGCATGAAGTAATTTTTATCGATCTATCTCAGACAGACATCCCTAAATGGATTTTTTTTTATTCTATGCAAATATCTCCAAGAAATAAATAGTGGGAAACGATTATTTGCAAGTAGTACATACATACTGCCATGACGGAATGGTATAAAAGCTTAAAAATAGTGAACAAGTGTTGAAGCTGTTTGACTTTGTACGTATTGTATCTATCGCGCTATTCAAGACTTTCATCATCTAATCTGGAATGATAAACTTTTCAAATTTAAATAATCTTGTAAGATTCTGGTTTGCTTAATTTTTTAATAATTGCAGTTTTGTATTCTACTTCCAATCGAAATTATTGCAATCCCCAATAAACTGTTTTAAAAAATATATACATCCAACGTATTTGATTAAACGTGATTCAATCATATCATTTCGTTGATTTTATTCATCAGTCAAAGACTGGGGGTACTATAGGTTTATCGGGTATTTCGTCGCATGCTGCTGAAATTTGGCATGGAAGCATTTTTCAGTCATTCCCGTAACATCAGAAAATTTGAGCAAAATCGATCAATAACTTCGTGTACCTCTTTCAGAATCGTTACTCCCGATTTCATAAAAATTAAAATTATCATAAAAGCCAGGGTTTTCATCTTAAAATTTGGTATTAAGAGATAACAGTCCAAAATTTCGGATATGTTTCACTCCCCTTACTTCACTTTATTTTACGTAAATGCGTTCAATATCCAGTTGTAGCATCCGAGGTTACTGAAATGTGGTATTGCTGCAATATTTTGATAATACTATATAATCTATGATCGATGGTAAATTGATTCATTATAATTTTTGTTTGCTTTATTAATTCGGATTTAGTTACAACAAAACCATAATTCCTCTGATTCTTGCATAGTCATTGGAGGCTGTTGAACACATGTCGCATGAAAAGCCACAAAAAGCCTATGGAAATTTTATTTGTCCTAAATTATAAAACTTTAAAAATATTTTTCTTGTTTTTTTTTTTTGGTTCGCGACAAGATCAGTTTAGAACGCAAACGGCTAAACCCTTGCTTGCTGATGTTATAAGGGACCCTATCTCTGAAAACAAATCGGACTTAATGGTTGTACTGATGTACGGCATTACAGCATTGACGCTTTTAAGAAGATGGACAAGTAAAATTCTTAGTAGGATTTATGCGGTGGAATCCTGCGTAAATAGAGTGGTGAGGTGTTCGAGCCCTGCTCTAAAACGGGGAGCGCAAGCGTATTTTGCATGATCAACGTTAAACAAGACACTTTCAAACTATGGACTCGGGACTGACGGTAAACAGAAAATATCAGAACATGATTTAATAGACATTGGATTGGCCAGCAAAACAAGACCGAATCGTTTTTACTATAGTTTTTTGCAAACGCTTATAACGCGTAAAATCCGAAATACAGCGCAAATAAAATAAAGTTCCCTATTAAATTAACGTTCCCGGGACACCTATAACTAAATTAAGATTCTGTGCAACGTCATGAATGCTCATCACAAATTAGACCTCAATTTTTACAAAATATAAACAAATACCAAATTTTCATCAATCCAGCTCTATCATTAAAGTTTTCGATTTATACTGTAGTTGCCACAATTCCAAAAGCATTATTTCAAGAACATAAGATTAAATGACGATATACAATGAATTCAAAAATAAAAATTTAAAAAATAACAAGTGTTTTGTAAACCAGAAATGTTTTACAAGTCCATTAAAGTATAGCAATGATGTGCACAGATCGCTGGAGGGTTATACTGCGGTTGATTTTGTTAAGCATCAATTAGTTTCATGTCAAAATATAGAGCATGATCTTCGTATGCCTCGATAAGCATTTAATGCAACTTTGCAGCAGAGTAACCAAATCAAAAAAAATAAAAAATTAAGACTCTTCCACAATAAATATTTCCTATCAGGATATTTGTAACCTGACGCTCACTTCATACCGGGACACCTGGTATATAGGCTCCTTGTGAAGTGCTAGCATCTGATAATTGAAGGTTAAAAGAGCCCGTAAGGACAAAACCTGTTTAATATTCGTGATGCAAATATGCTCGTGAAGTTTCTATATGGGTTCCGCACAGGAAAGATTTATTGTATGTTTTAGCTTGGAGAAACTGAAGCGCAATACGTATGCATTGGAAAGGCAAACACTTCATGAATTACAAATGAGTGGCATGCTGCACATGTTATTTAGGCACTCGCTTATCACAGTCCGCAATTGTGTCCTTTGCCCCGTTTGCATTGCATTGTGTGGTTGTTTGCGACATGAGCAGGCTTTCTCTTGGTCGTTGAAAATTGCTATGCGAATACAAAGCGATTGCAGCATTCCGTTAGAATGCCAGTTAGGAATATCAACGTTAGCGGAGCGTGCTTTATGGAGTTTGTCTAAATTTAGTATGGGGCAATGATATAAGATTTTAATGATTCCGCTGTGCGTGTTTCAGAATAAATAGCTTTTTCAAGGTAAAGATATGTTGTGTTGGAAATGTTCTAAGTATGTTAAATTTGCATTGTAAATAACGATGTAATGTACTTACTTTATATAAGGTTGATGCAGTGCCACCAAACTGGCATGAATGCCCACACTAATAGCAGCCAAGTGAAAGTAATCAAAGAGCACTGGCAAATGGTAGTGCAACCCACGAGCCGGATGAAAGTTTAGTTGAAGTGTACGAGTTGATGCCAATGTCAAAGTGGTGGTGCCATTCTGGTCGCCAAACCACAGCTCCAGCTGCAATGAAAACTCAGCGCGCTCGATTGATTCCTTCAAATGGCGACTGTCAACTGCAAAACACAAAAGCCAAAGGAGGCACTCATTATCAACAACTCAATAGCAGTTCAACGGCCAAACATGGAATTTATCAAGATGGATAGGCGAATATCGCTTCATCCATTTTTAACGTTCTACAGACTTTATATTGCACGATATTTTCCATATCCACATTTTATCACTTATCAGTGAACATAATCTGATAAATAATGGAATGTGGTTTATCTGATTCCTTTTAAGAAATACAAGTTTCTGATTGTGCCAAAATGATACATGACTACGAATACCAAATATTTAGACAAATCTACGTCATCACTATCGGATTAAATCAGAAATCAGAGCGGTGTATGTTCAGAACTTGCGGTACGTCTAAAACACTTTTTCCTCACAATTCCTGGAAAATCAATTAAAACTTCAAGTTTTTATAGACACTGATTTGTATATCCTAATAAGGTTTAATTAAATTATCTGGATGATAGCAGGAAGTTGTTACAATAACATTGCAAAATATGATCAAATTTGAATAATAACTACAAGTAACTTCTTTAGATGTTTTGCCCAGTATCCTTCTCTCCTTACGGCTTAAACTGGATATTATAACGAATGCGTTGATTTACATAAATGAATTATTGTATTATAAAAAAACGTACAGTGCTGTAAAACAAAAGCTACGGAGTTGTCTCTCGCTATTTTTGTGAATATTTCGTCATAAATGTAGGCAGAAAAATTATTTTACGACATAAATAGGTTAGTTATTTGCAAACGACAATATGTTCAATTTTAAATTTTTATTTATTTTTCTATCCAGTACCAGAAAAATGGTATCTTAAAGGAATGGATTTTTAAGTACTTAACTGGCTGATCTAATCGGTAAAATTCAATCCAATCGTGTATAGACTCTTTAGCAAGTTTCTCGTAGACCACACTCCACTAAATAAAATAGTAACAATTTAATTTGAACAGAAAGTGATTTATCAATCTATTTAGATAACGTATTCATCTGTAAGCCCCACTGACTCTAAGCCTCCATAGATTCGGGATCCTTGCATAGACCAAAGTTTCCCGATACTACTACGTCATATTTAAAATTCAATGGTGAATTCTGAACTGCTAAAATATGATAAGTTTTTTACAGTGTCCCTACAAAAAAGAGACTAAGAGATTCGGTATTTCTCTCCAGGAAATTCGCAGACCCTAAAACAGGAACAAAATAATTTTGTTTAATTTAAATTTTACATTTGAAAAATCAATTCCCACTAACAACACTTAAATTTCGATTGAATAATTCCGGTAAAGGTCTGGTCAAAGACCTTTCAAAATATATACCGTTATGATCAGCATCACTACAGGAATTGGTCTAGCCATGTACGTCTGTCAGTTTATCCGACTGTTATGAAAATCTAGAGAGAACGCGTTGAACTGATTTACCAAACATAGTGCCTAGCTTTTATGGAAATATCATAAATCTAAATTAGAACTTAGTTTAGATCCCCCAAATATTTTGGGTACCTCCAATACACGTACGTACTCCGATAAAAGAGTTTAACGCCAATTGAGATAACACCTATACAGGTTGCTGAAATTTAGTAATTAAGATTATTTATTATGTTTATTATTTCGAAGAATTCGGAAGTATCTCCAGGTTATCTATGTGCATCAGTAAAGTTGAAATAATTCACAAAAATCAATGTATCTTATTATAATTTATGATTCAAAATGACACCAATATGACGAGCGTAAGTACTTAAAATTAGCGGGATCGTACCAAATCCAGAGGTACCAACTATATGGGCATAAAGGCGAAAAGAAGATGTGTTCATGACAATTAAAATATCGCAAATATAATCAAAAGTAACCGAAATTTCGTAATTGTTTTGACATTGATATAAGCTCTTTATGATTCAAAGTTGAGAGTTATCAGATAACCCTAACATTAGTAAAAATAGGGGTATGTGGTACGAATTTGGAGCTCAAATCAAATTATTTCTAGAAATCCATATACGGCATTGATATGTATAATTAGTTTAGTAATAAGGGTGTAATGATTCGAGAAAATTTTATACATTCCCATAACCTCGATTCGATGATATTTTTGAATTTCAGAAGATATGGAGTTATGAAGAAGATCTTTAAAATTAATAATTAAGAAAACTGTAACTTCCTTATTTTCTTTTTCAATAATATTCTCCAATAATTGAAAAATCAAATCAAATGAAATCAAGACGAGAAGTACTTGACAGATATAAGAAATTTGAATGTAACCCAAAAACGCTTGTGAGAACTCAAATTGGATGGACGGTGTTCGTACCCATAAAGTAGCATGTTAAGAAAACACACTAAAGCCATCAAAAGTTCCAAAAAACCGTATTACATTGTTATTTGAAACTCAAATGAAACCGAAAATATGCTTAAATAAACCTTGAATCCAAAAGGCTTAAATATGTTTTCGAAGCAAGAAAGTTCCAATACCCTATTAAAACATGTAAGAAAGTTACTGTCGGCTTAGGCCTTGTATCTCACACAAGTCGCTTTCAAATTGTCTAGTACAGTGAAGTCACAATTTGAATAAAACACTATTCTTGCCATTAAAAGGTGTACAGGAGGAATTTCAGATTTTCATCCAAACCAGCAATTTTTGTTGTTTTTCCGTCCACTAAACAATGAAGTTAAGTTGGAATTTGTCATTGTTTCTTGCTATATTTGCTTAGGATCGCATGAGTGTGTTGAAAATATCTCTGATTTTCATCCTATTATCTTCATTTTTGGTACATAGATTGATCTTAATTATGATTATTCAATAAAATATTTCCATTGAATTTGTTAAATTTTTCTGGCAAAATTTGCTTAAAACCCTCTTTTCGGATAGGTTTTTAACACACAGTTTCTGCCCACTCGAAAAGGAAAATTTATTGAATTTGATTAAGGATTGTGGATAGTTATCCTTAAAACCCTCTTCTCGGATGATATTGGTGTACTGGAGGAACTAACGTTTTTAATCCAGTCATACCGATTTCAGAAACACGAATAATTATGATATTTAATTGAATTACGAAATTTCATTGCAAAATATCTACTCTTAAGGTTGCAGTGTTCTGATTCTAGACTTACGGACGGAGCTGAATGGTTGTATAAAATCGTTTTTTTTCCTTCTGATAAGAATGATATTCTTTCTTTTGTTTTTGATTCTAAGAGGAATAAATATAAAACAGAATTAATACTTAACAATAAACAATTCTATTTAATCAAAAATAAAAAACAAATAAATAAATTAAAATAAAACTAAAAATAAAGTTAAAACTATAATTACTATAAACCAGATATAACTATTTTAATAACAAATATAATAATATAAATATAACCAATTATAGCATACTATTTTATATATATTCGAAAAATAAGCATATAAAAATAACTACAACATTTATACATTCATATTCTTTAATAATAAGATATTTAAATAATTTGATAGTAATAAAGCATAAAGTATAAAAAAAAAAAAATGCAGAAACCGAACAGTTGTAAGCATAAATAAAAAACTAGGAAGAATGTTACAGTTGGCTAATGCCGACAGTGAGATACAAATAGCTTTTAAAGTATTTCGAATAATTATAATGTTCAAATTTGCTCAGCGCCCTCTTCACGGACCACATAGGTGTATTTCTGAGTTTCATCCCATCATGTGCGTTTTTGTTCACACATGGATCATAATTATGATAACTCAATAATAATATTTCAATGAAATTGATTAATTTTTCTGTTCAAATTTGCCTTATTCCTTCCTTTCAGATCACATAGGCGTATTGGAGGTACCACTGATTTTCATACAATATTGCTTATATGTGGTAATCTTATTTATCACAATTATGATAACTCNTCCTTCCTTTCAGATCACATAGGCGTATTGGAGGTACCACTGATTTTCATACAATATTGCTTATATGTGGTAATCTTATTTATCACAATTATGATAACTCAATACTAAGATTTCGTTGAATTTGATTAATTTTTATAGCTCTTTGGGACGATATAGGTTTACTTGAAGTACCTTTGAATTTCATCCAATCTTTCTAATTTTTTATATGAATATATTTATGCTAATTTTTTTTGTCAATCTAATGTTGGATCTCAATTGGATAAAAACGCTTCGCCTGTGGTTGATTGAAACCGAGAGCATTCAGCACAGCCGTATTCAGGCAATTAAAATGGTATTGGCATTGAATATGTTTTTTTTTATGACACAAAATCAAACACAATCATTCTCTTCATCGCACAAGAGAAATGTTGGAGAAATACAATATGTCAACACACAGTTGCTAAACTATCGCACGAAACAGAAAAACAGGCAAAACCATGATTGATGCCGAAATACAAAAATCAGAAATAAGAAATCAAAATAACAGCGATAACCAGACACAAAAGTTTACTTTCATCGATTAGCAACATTTATACATTTTTATAACATTCTGCTTACTGCCAACACTCTATGAACAAACAGTCTGGCTATAGCTTTGTAGCTTTGAATCCGTTGCAGACTTAAAAGGAAATTTCTTAAAAATAAATTGACAATCAACGCAGGAACTGAAACGAGACATGTTGCGAAAAATAGCAAAAAAAAAAAAAAAAAAAAAAAAAAAAAAAAAAAAAAAAAAAAAAAAAAAAAAAAAAAACATTCAACANATAGTAATAATAATAGAAAACCTAAAAAAGTTACAGTCGGATAAAGCCGACTGTGAGATACACGTCGCTACTAAAATATTTATTGTTCTGTTAAAATTTGCTCAGAACCCCCTTTTCGGTGTATTGGAAGTATCTCTGAATTGCATCCAATCATGTGCATTGATCATAATTATGACAACTCAATAATAAAATTTCGTTGAACCAAATTCATTTTCTGACCAAATTTGCCTTAAGGCCTTTTTTTGGACCACACATGTATTCGGGAAGTACCACTGAATATCATCCATGCTCATTTTTGGTACACATTGAACATCATTATGATAACTCAATACTAAAATTTGTTCGAATTTGATTAATTTTTCTAGCTTAATTTGCTTAAAACCCACTTTTGGGACCACATAAGTGTACTGGAAGTACCTCTCAATTTCAATCAATCTTGCTCATTTTTGGTGCATTCACTAACTATATTTATATTCACTCAATTCAGATATTTTATTAAATGTAAATGATAATTGTGGGTAATTCTACACTAAAACCTCTATTAGGACCATATAGGAGTCCTGCAGGTATCTGTGATTTTTATTTAATCACGACCATTTTCAGAAGATACTAAGATGTTATGAAAATCCACCCAATAACGAAATTGCATTGCAAAACACCAACTTTTACGGCTCTAGTATAGTTAAGGCCCCAATTTTGAGCAAACAGGTGTACTGGAGGTCCCCGAAATATTGGTCTGATCTTAACCAAACTTCGAT
This sequence comes from Cirrula hians, assembly GCA_001015075.1. Classification (NCBI taxonomy): domain Eukaryota; kingdom Metazoa; phylum Arthropoda; class Insecta; order Diptera; family Ephydridae; genus Cirrula; species Cirrula hians. The sequence goes on from JXOS01039011.1 coordinate 8,528, forward strand.
CTAAAATATTTCTATTAAACGTGGGCGGAGAATTTCGTAATTCTAGCTCAATTTCTTCTTTCTAGTTTTTGCTTGCGGAGGGACTAGATCAATTCCTGTGGTGATGCTGATCACATCAGTATAAATCTTAATAGGTCTCTGATCATTCGTTCTGGGTGTTACAAACGTAACGTCAAAATTAATATACACTTTGAAAATTTCATTGGCGATGTGTATAAAAAAGGGCAGGCGAATCTAAATTGAACGAAGACCAGGGAAGTACACCAGCCTTTGCAGTGACAAATAGTGAACGCATAAATGGCTGGCGAAAGCTATTCATTGGATTCGATGCCGCAATGAACATGAAAGTTTTGTGGTTTATTGAAATTTTGACGTTTGATTTTTAACTTAATTCTGTTTGCCCAGGTTAAATGCATTTCTATGCCTTTGTGTGCATGTGGCGATATGTCTGCTTAAGATAATTTCAGCTACCGGAGTTATTCGAAATATTGGTGGGATCGGAACCAAGATCTTTTCCATTAAATCTGCATATCAGATTTCACGCATAATACGTTTTCTCTCGATATGGATGTCGGATAGACAGACGCATGCACGACCGTATGTCGCATTACCATATTCTCTGCTGATGATATCAGCATACATTGTTATAGGTCTCCAAACACTTGTTCAGGGTTTTAAAAACGTATAGACGGAAACAATTTTCACGTAGCAATACATTTGTGTCATCTGAACAAGATTTTCTTGCAAATATTGAACTACAAATCTTCAGTGTAATTAAGGCGATTCAATTCAAAAAACTAAATTGCGGTGCTTAGGGTTGTAGAGGAAGACTACAGATTGGACCAATTTGATTATTTTAGGTACAAATAATCGAATTTTCATCGGCATTGACATCATTCTGAATGATTTATTTAATTATTATATTTCATTTATCGCAAAAAATTTCATTGATTTGAATTAAAATATAATTAAAAAATTAAAAATTTGGTGTTTGGCTCAGGTTTAGGATATCTCCGAAGTATGTGATTCCATTTTTATATTACATAAATTTCATTCGTGTTCATGTATCAAATCCTCGATTTGTTCCTGAGGTAATCGAAGCATTGCACCGATAAAAGGGCTCGAATAATATAATAAAATTTAACAACGTTGAACCATAGATCAAATGTCAATTACAACACCCGTGATAGTAAATCAAAAATTAGTCCATTTTGTGAAGACTCAAAGTGAAGTTTAATTGTCTCCTATAAACATACCAAAATTCAGTAGCATGGGATGATGAATGTGGAGATCGTGCATAACCACCTAATAGATATCTGACGTTAAGGAATGATTTTTCTTTTTCATGAACTGAGGCCAGAACCAAACCAGGGTTCTCCTTTTTTGTAAACGAAACGAAGTTCTTAGTAGCTGTTGTTGTTTTTTAAGCAAATGGTCATCGTTGGCGGAGTATTTCAGGTTCTTCCATTTGAATTATGGTAAATATTATTGGGTAATATTATTAAACTTTGTAAATTTTAGCTCGGGTTGAACATGGCCATTGTAGTCCGTCCCCAAAACCAGATGGGATGGAGGAAGATTTTCGGTTACTAAATTTAGTTATATGAAATTGAATAATACTTAAAAAAGCAAATGGAAAAACTGATGGGTGTTTCTATCGTTGTATATGGGTGCCTAACGAGTTTTTAGAAATTGAACAAAATATGAGTGGTACTATTTATTTTTCAGGAATAGCAAATAAAAAAATCCATGTCTTAATCAAAATGGAATTATTTTTTTTCCAAATATTCATTCCCTTTGATTCGTTCAAACCATTTGTCATATAAGTTTTTCGATTCCTTTTGAGTCCCCTACAAAACATGTGTTTTGAACGCTGCGATTGCATCTTCCGAGCTCGTAAATCGTTGTCCACGAATTTAACCTTTGGTATTCAGGAAAAAGGCAAATTTATTGGGCACCATCACTTTGATATTTTGACTTCTCAAAAATATTCGTGCCTGAGCTAGTATTGTGTTGATGGAATATGATTCCATAATTGGCGGTTGGTTTTGCGTTGTTTCCTGAAGACTTCCGACAAAGAAAGTGTCTTGTACTACTTGTTGTTGAAGAGCAATAGCGGCCATATGACGTACCCCACAAACAGCATGATCGAATTTTATAACCATTTCTTTACACTAATCGACGCGATTTATTTGAACAATTTATAAATTATCGGATATCCGACGAAAGCAAATGTTTTTCAACAAATTAATGTTCATGCAAAATTGAATTCATTGAAGTTGGACTAATGTGCAAGGATGCCTCTATCTCTCAATATGTCAGATGTTGAGCTTGCATTATCAGTTCAAATGTTTTGTGACCCAACAACCGATTTTGAACGATCTTCTCGAAATTCGTCAGAGACCGATCTATGACCATTATTGAACTCACTATACCGGCGCTATACTGTGATGCTGGTTTTTCACCATACAGAAAATTATTGCATCAATACATTTTTCTTGTGATAATCTATGTTGAAAGTTGTGAAAAATAATCTAATTTTTATTTTTGTATTTGCATATTTTTGCCAAATAGATTATCTTAGCACATGCACGTCAAAACGTTGTAAGAACGTTTGTACCAGACTCTATACGAGTCGGGACACTGACAGTTGACTTAAGCAAAACTGTGTTCTGACGTCACGTGAATTTTACATGTTTTCAGCAGAAACGTCCGCAACTTACATACACAAAAATACGAACGGTCCAGCAAAGAGGATAATCGTTGATCCAAT
>JXOS01039130.1:2443-16823 GCA_001015075.1 Cirrula hians
AAAAAAAAAAAAAAAAATTAAATAAAATACATAAAAAAATAAAAAACAATTGTACTAAAAAATGAAAGGAGGGTATTGAAGTAAGTACTTTTGTGTTTAACTTTTCATTTGTTTTTTTTTTAAAGAATTTTAATTTTCTTAAAATTTTTTTTTGTTATTTAATTGCTGTTGGGTTTGAGTGCCGTTTAATGGGTTTTGTTGTTCAAATTTCATACACTTCATTTTTTCTTTATACAATTTTTTTTTTGGGTATTTTAAAATGGCTACTATATTGTTGAACTGCGAGTGTTTAAGTGTTGTTCTAGTTTTATTGATTCAATTTGAGTTATTGTTGATTATTCGTATTTTTTCTTTAAAACAATTTACTTCAAATTAATTAATGTCACATGACATGGATATACCTTGAGTGACATTGCATTAATTCAAGATATCACATGGGCTTATATTAACTGATATTTGATACTGTTCATGAATGCAAATGAAAATAGTATGGCACATATGAAAATTGTAGCTCATAAGAAATTTACTATCAGCGATCCACCGCCATATTGTCAATATTATTCAAAAATATATACATACATATATTTTAACCTCCAACGTTTCCACACGTAGTTACACAAAAACCGTTGCTATATGTTTCTGGCAGAAAACCAAAAAAAAAAAAAATAAAAGTTTTTGTTTTTTTTTTTTTTTTATTTATAAAATTGATCCATTTTCCAGTCACGACAATGACTTCACCTTTAAAACTAAAAAANGGATTTGAAAACCTTGATTAATCGAATTCTGTGATGCTAGCTTTCCCAAGTTATAGAAGATTTATCATATATTGTATCTTAAAAGGTTTCAAGACCTAGAAGAGTAATTTAAAAAATTTTGAATTTTCGTATTTTTAATGTTCTAACAAGTTTCTGGAAGAAAACCACATAAATAATAAACTGCCCAATTTTTCACACACAAACTGGAATTATACCAAACATCTTTACTGCAACCAAATTTTCTGGTTCTGTCAGATCATGAACCGTGTAGAAATGTTAAGACTATAATATCGTAACCTTGATTGATAAAATTCTCCTTAGCCTTATGCTTTTGAATGCAGCACTAGCTAATGCTAGTTTCTTCATTCTAAAAAAATACACCATTTTCACATTGTATTGTCAATATTTTGAGAAAATATATATGCATACATATACGTATAAATACATTTCAATCCGTAGACATTTAATCATTTTCGTATTTTTAAGGGTTAATGTCAGTAATCGTCTGCGAAAAACAAAAAAAAAAAAAATTTGTTCTTATCCATTCTTNCCAAGGTTTTTAATTGCAACCAAAGTTTATATTGCTATAACTTTATGAAACTTTCACACTGTTAAANGCCAAGCTTTTTATTTGCAACCAAAGTTTATATTACTATAACTTTANTCAAGCTTTTTAATTGCAACCAAAGTTTATATTACTATAACTTTATGAAACTTTCACACTGTTAAATTACTATTTTGTAATTTTTTAATGTTTCGAAATGCATTTACTTGTAGTAGCCTAACTAAGCCTTAGTGTAAGTTGAAAATGTATTTAATTAATATTGAGGATGGCTTGAATACGATTAAGGAAGACAACGTAAAGCATGCGCAGCGTTATTTCATGACTGAAAAATCCTCCAAGCAAATTGGTCGATCCTGTACACTAGAAGGTTAAGCCTCATGCAAGCATTCATAAGTCACATGATAGTCATGACTTTAAATCAATTCTAAGCTCAAAAACTCACGTTATTCGAAATTGATAATGTTTTTTAATAAGTTGATATTATGCAAGGGACCCTGAATGCATCGAAACCCTTAACGCAGCTGCTCCACACATCTGAACAAAACGATAAATATTTTGCTTCAACCAAACATGCCGTATTTAATCACTAAAATGTGAAATTAATGGTGAACATTGAAGCTTTGTTCTGATTCTGACAGAATTTAACATATTTAAAAATGTTCAGGAATAATAGTGTTGTTGATATTACAACTATATTGGGTTGGACCGTTTCAGTTTGGCACAAAAAATATTAATTATGTCTCTTACACATGCTCTGCACAGGTCGGCTTAAAAATACATTTGCAAATAACGCTTGCTTTGATGTGTTTTTATAGTCAAAGACTGAGGGTATTATAGGTTTGTTCAAAGTTTGTAATGCATTTCCAACTATATGCAATCTTAAATTTTATTTTGATTTTATCTTAAATTTCTTAATATTTTTATTTATTTCCATATTATTTCTGATTATGATTTCCGACACTTACACACAAATACACGCTTTAAGCTTATAGCATGCAGTAACGATTATTACTTATTTAAAATCTATATAATATTTCGAATGGCATGTGCATGTCATTTTGAAAATTGCANCTGCATGTTGTTTCAAATTGATTTTATGAATATTTTAATTACATAAGGTATTATTNTTGCATGTTGTTTCAAATTGATATTATGAATATTTTAATTACATAAGGTATTATTAAAAGTAGTCAATGAAATATACATTTTGGATTATATACTCAAAGTGTTAATCGTATTTCAGGATATTAAATAAAATACTGCTCTACAGATTTAGTAAAAACAAGAATAAATTCCAAAAGTTATCACTGTAAAGGAATATCTTTGTTATCTTGCAACGAAGTTGGGAACACTCAGATAATATTGTTGTTCGCTTATTACCTGTGATCGGCTGCACATGTAGCCTAAGCTACAGTTCCAGGAAAAGTAAGGCACCGCACCAGCAGCCAACGTTTCCAATGGAAACAGACAAATCTTCTGGTCTGGACCTAGTCCGTCACATATAGCTAGCTCGTGTATATTTCAGTCAAAAGTCCACTTCTTAGTTTTGACGTCGAAAACCCTGTCGGTTTATTTTTAGAAGCAGTTGTTCGTGAAGCGACTGAGTTTAATGCGCACATTGATTCCAAACTTGCAGAAGTCCCTCCATAATGAACTTAAACCTGTAGGCCGAACCAAATNATAATGAACTTAAACCTGCAGGCCGAACCAAATCAAGTTTTCCCTCAAGTCGAAAATAGTCGTGTTAATAGACCCACGCACAAAATAAATTCAATTTTACTGACTATGAGCTTTCAACAAGCCCATAATACCACCTATCTTTGACTGATAAAAATGAAAATGGAATTCGCAGCAACAGGCATAAATAAGGATATAACCTGTGATCCTATTCACCACATGATATGAATAATTTTTTAAATTTTTCAAAGAGTCTCCGGATACTCATCCATAGAAATAGGACTAGTTCAAAGGTACCACTGCCGTGGAGATATAGAATATGTATAATTGATGAATGAGCATCGTGGAAGATATCTGAAATAAAAGTAAATAGGGAATAACATTATTGTTCATTATTAACTAGTTAATATAAACGATGTTTGAAAAATTTACATTTTCTGATGCTGTATTTTACTGCTTTCACCACAATATTCTTGAAGTTTTTATTCCTTAAGAGTTAAATATAACAATAAAAGATATAATATAGATAGATATAATACATAAATAAAGATATTAAAGAAAACTGTTGATATATATATATAAGATAGACGTCCCACATGAACCATTGTGGAGAAAGAAACGGTTCCAAAGACAGCCGATTAGTAACTTCGAGTACCAAGTCTTTTTACACGTGCATATATTGAAATAAAAATTCATTGGATTTATTTCAAATTACTGAATAAGTGTATACTATTTTTGATATTTCGATAATATTCTCAACTTTGCATGAAATCGGGCGATCATTTTTGGATAGTCCGGGGTTTTTAGCACGAAATTACCGACTACAATTGGCCTTTTTTTTTAATTGAAATCCATTAAATTTGGTACTGCTGCAATATTTTGATACTTTCATAAAATTCTCGAGTTTGCTTGGAGTCCGACTACTACTTCGAACCTCTCATAAGGGTTAAGAACCCGATTTCAATTAATTCAGCGTTTCCATCAGGTTTTTCAGGATAAGATGGTTCAGTTGTAAAAACAAAATGACCTTTTAATAACCTGTTTGGAAGTGGAATGAATCGACCCTGAAATCTATGGTATCTCCAGTGAATCATTATGCACAATGTGATATTTTGAATTTTCATTTAAATTTTCATAATTTAATTATGTTGCAAATACGAAATGGGATCCCAATGTTACAGGAAATATCTAGGCCTGAATTAAAAAAAAAAATTTAGCTGTGACATTTTCTTTATTTGGGCTAATCATGTAAGAATTATTTACAAACAGAAATCAGAAGAAAATAAGATAAAGAATTATTTTAAAATGCCTTATACGAATTTTCGTAATTAAAATATGAAGTAGGCTAACCGAATTAGAGTTGGTCTAGCTTGGGTTGGACTAGAATTCTCAATAATAGAATACTCGATAATACAAAAAAAAAAAAAAATTATCTGTGTAATAGTCGGTAAAGACGGACTTCATAATACACATCAGGCATTCAATTGCTAAGAGCATCAAAATATTGCATGAATACGGATTTCCAGTATCTTCCAATGAAACAAATAGTAATTACTTGATTTAATTTATGTAAAAATAAGTATAAAACGCTTATTCACATATGACCAAAATTTTAGACTGATTTGGTTCATATCGTAGAATAATATGAAAATAACGTAAAAATATCTAAGTAACAACTTTCCGTAGGATGTTATGAATTATCTGGCTAAATTTTAAGGCTAAATTTCCTGAAACGTTCTGATGGTACTCGATGAAATAGACTCACTTTTCTCAAATTATGCAATGATGTAGCATTAACTTAAAAATGCTTGCTATGGGAGGAATACGAAACTATGGACCAATTTGCGCCGTAACCGAAATGGACTAAGCTTTTTACCTAATTTGTTCACTAAATTTATTCAAGTTATCATGTGCTGAAAGACAGTCGGACAGATGGTCATAGGTACTTAGGCTTAATTTTTGATTCTATGCATATATCGGGACAAGAATATTGGTACAAGAAACATATAGTCGGAAATAATTATTTCTAGGCATTTCATACTTTCAACAAAGACCACTTTGACTGATGGGTAGATAAATTTAAAAAAAAAAAAACGAGTTTAGCAGTACGCAAAAAGAGAATAAAATAACCCTATGACTGAAAAGGAAGCCGTCAACTCAGATGCATAACCAAAGGCAAATCTCTTTAGCCAAGAGAGCAATAAGTGTTTTGTATTTAAACGCCAAAGTGTACGTGCACTAGCCGACAGTCTTAAAAAGACCATTTTAGGTATGCCAACATCAGCTGCATTTAAACTGAATGACAGCAGCGGTAGCAGCATGGCTATTCCTAGCTCTTGCTGTTATACACTGCCCGGCATCATTATTTTTGTAAGTACTTTATGTGCTGAAAATTGACATGAACGGTAAAACATTATTTAATGAATTTCCGCTCTGCCATATTTTGTACATGAAATGTGTGCACTCAAGGTGCTACGGCGCTACTTCAGAACGTGCACACGGAGCTCGTGCATCCAGCACTTAGGTGCATGCAGAATAAGTTTAGAGATATGAAGCAACATGAATAACCAGAAACTTTTCTTCAGTGTTAAACGTAAAAAGCAATTGTGCCTTTTTGAAATTAATTTGTTTTTTGTTTTGTTTTTTGATTGCTGTTGCATTTACGCTTTATACCTTGTGCTGTTGCTGGTTTAATGTATTTACTTGTCAAACTGTAATTTGCAATAATAACTTGTTCGTGTTTGTTTTATTGTGAACTTGTAAATTACAAAATTTTGCAAAATCAATTTGAAAACACAACAACCAAGTAGCAAGCAATATAAATAATGAAATCACTTGCTGCTTGTCATTTATTTGTTTTGCTGTTAGCTGATGATATATTCGCAAAGCTTTTCATTTCTTCTTTTTTTATTTTTATGTAACGCAAAATATAAAGTTTTGTGTTTTGTTAATGTTAATTTAAATAAAGTTTTGATACAGTTTTGAAAATCTGTTTTTTAAAGCATTTGTTCATGTTTCCATTTTGTACATTTTCTCATTGCAATAGGGCGCTGCTAAATTGACGAAGGAGGATATTGAGAAAGTTTTCTCACTTTATGACCGGGTAAGCACTGAAACATAAACACGTTTTTTTTTCAAAATTATCTGTATTTTTATATTTCCGAAGCACTGAACGCTATAAGCGCACAGTACTAACAAACTTTGAGCAGCGATTGGTAATAACTATAAAAAAATTTTGTAGTACACTATATTTGAAAGTTTGATGAGTTAACATTGATTGATTGATTTTGCTTTGGATTAGGATGGTTATACTGTTCACGAATTGATGGATACGTCAAAACTGTTTAACAAGTCCAACTTCTTTTCATAATTCAATAATTAATTTAATTGACTTAATTACTCGTTATATCGTGTTAACCCATAACAACAACTAAATTCTTTAAGTTTCGTGTTTGCGAAGTTAGAAATCATCCCGACATCGCCTATATTTAGATGTTCATGTTGTTTATCTGCTGTTGGGATCGAACCTGTGATCTGTGCACTCAAATGTCAGAGCATGCGCATATTATTTATGATCTATTTTATTATTGTATTTTAGTATGGACGGTACGTTTGTAAACCCCGAATGATTGATAGGATACATATCAAAATATATGCCGATATGCTCAGCATCACAACTGGCATTGATCTAGCCATGTCCGTACATTCGTAGGTCTATCCGTTTGTGCAACAATCTATCTCTCCTTCCGTCCGTCTATCCATCCATCCGTTCGTAAGCAAAAACTAGACACAAGAAATTGAGGTATGCATACGAAATTCGGCACACATATTCTAAGGAAAAATGTTTGAATTTCGTTAAAACTCGATCAATATTCAGGGTACACCCAGTAAACATACTCAAAATTCGTACCTTAACTCTACTGGACCCGTAAGAGTTGTCATTTTGCAATGCAATTTTGTTCTTAAGTTATCACAGTTATCATTTAAACTATATAAAATTTCTGAATTGAGTGAACATAAATATATTCAATAATTGTACCCAAAATGCGCAAGATTTTATAAAATTCAGAGGTACTTCCAGTACACCTATATAGTCCTAATTGAGGTCTAAGCGCAGATAAACTTAGTGACTGCACCAAAAATGAGCAAGAGTGGTTGCAATTCAGATGTACCTCTAGTTCACCTATGTATTCCGTTTTAAACAAATTAAGTTTAAAAATTGATCAGATTCAACAAAATTTTATTATTAAATTATCATAATTATGACCAATGTGTTTTTAAAAATGCACATGATTAGATAAAACTCAGAGATACTTGCAATACACGTATGTGTCCCGAAAAAAGCCTTATTTTCAAAGCAAATTTGAATAGAACAATTATCCTAAATATTTTGGGAGCGACATGTATCTCACTGTGAGCCTAAGTCGACTGTCACAGTCTTATTTGTTTTAACTAGTTTTGACGTAAACCATCTTTTCTAAATATTATTACAATATAATTTTTCAAAAATATTGCAAATGATTGCTCTGATTTGTAAAGTAATCCTGATGATTCCGAAGGTTATTTTCGTTGATTTGTTAGTGTTGCATATTCATTTATTATTCTAAGTGGCGAATAACAACAACGATAATTAAATTGTTCAGGTGTCATGGATGAAAGTAGTTCAGAATCATTGATGCTAAAGACTACTTACTTAATATGCCTCTAGCACGTGGTGTAGGTCTTGTTTTCAGTCGGTGCAATATCTCTCGATGGTTTGCTGAGTACCACCAGGTTGGGCTCCCTACTCTACGAATCCCACCGCTCGCGTTAGGAGCGAAAACTTTACCAGCTGCTGCCAACTCATCCAAAGGCGGGATATACCTAGCCAATTTTATTCGAAATTTAATTCGTTTGAATTTGTATACACCGTGTTAGATTTCACACAGCTCGTGTTTCCCTTGGATACATTCGCCATTGTAAGGGCCATGTATCTTTCGTAGAATATCCCTCTTGAACACATCAAACGATGATGATGTACAGAAGAATCAATTTTGATGATTCACTTGACACATTTTTCCTTGGAAACCATTCAATCCTGCAGCATAGCCATTTCCACGGTTGTTGCGGTAGAATCTGTGATTTCTGTTCTCAATAATCAGAGCACGCGCTCAATAATCATCATCACGCTAGATAACCCTGAGCATGGTTTAGAATTACAATTTCCTATATATTTACTCTGTTATAGTTTGAAAGTTCATATTTGAAAAAAAACTCTAAAGATAGCAAGTCTTATTTTGGTTTAATCGTTTGTGTGCTAAATGTTGTGATTATTGGTTTATTATTAAAGAATGATTTCAGTAATTTATCATTAATGTTAATCACAAACACAACGATTTGGCAATTATTTATGTTTCATGCTTTGAAATATTAAATGATAGAATTGACTTAACATAACGAAACATAATTTTTAGTTTAGTGAAAGAAATATATATTTTTCTTTTTTGTATTTTCTGATATGTTAGGCATATAATATGATATCTGGTGCACATGACGACTGAGCTCGAATTCTTCTTTTGAAAACCGTTGATATGTATGGAGTTGCATAATACAAAATACTCCTTCAAATATATGAGAATTTTATTCCGGCAGATCCCGTATACCTAGCTTGCTTTTTTGTTTGTTTCCATTTTTAATTTTATAATCTTGGTCAAGAATAAACGAAAAAGGGCTAAAGGCTTAAAGCAATCGTGTTAAAATATATATTTCACCACATATCCCTTAATTATATCTCATAAAGTTGGGATTTTGTTATGGGTTCTCTTTTAATTCCATAATATCGGTTACGTAGCAAAGAATGCAGAAACTGACGACTTATTGCAACAGCATTAACCTGGTTATTTGTAGCATAAACCTCTCAAATATTTCTGATAACATAAATAAATCTTGATTTCAGAATATTTCAATGATATTTGTGGCTTATATTTATTACATTTATAATAATGACTGATGTTGAAACATTCAACTAAATTGGCATATAATTGTGCTTTAAGACTACATAGGTGTAAACGTAGATCCTATTATTATAAGTTAAAGCATGTAAAGAATTAAAGCATCAACGATTTATAATTTCGATTCCAAGGTTCGTTTCAATACAAATAATTGATGATTTAGGCATATTTATGGAAAAAAATTTAATAAATAATTCAAGCACTAGGTCCCAACAGAGACTTCACAATCACCATCATTTTTTCGCTATATACCTCTTCGATCAATCGAATTCAAGTAAGTGGCTGGATTAACCTTATAGAAAATAATAAATTGGATATCAAAAAATTATGAAATTATTTTTATTGTATCAAATGTTCTTATTACCCTTCAGGATAGATCGTAAATAAAGTACGCCGGCAAAATAAAAAGGTTAAAGCCATAGTAAGTAATTCAATCAAAATAAATCACCGAACAGTTTCCTGAAGGCTCAACGGCGCAAACTTGTGTATTCAAATTTTCTGTGAGCATAACTCTCTCAAATATTTATATCTACTACCATAATATAGGTACGGACCTATATTATCCAACATTGAGGCATCACTATAAGGTATATATGTGTATGGAGAAATGAATGGACTGAGTCCAGCTTGCTCTTCAAGTATTCATCTGGTTAATGATGCCATTTAATGTTTACCCATATGTCGAAAGTTTTCTACTATCTTTAGATTAGTAATCTGGTTGCAAGTAAGATTAGCATAGCGTCTAGCTACGCTAATCAAGTATTCCTAAGTGGGTTTCGCTACGCTAGTGCTGCAATAGTCAGGTTATTTGTTACTGAACAAATGGCACTAACAGAATTGTATTTCAAATTATTTTTGAATATTGCTTAAGTAATTATGTGTACCTAAATACATTTTCTTTTTTTTTGGTATTAGATTATTGTAATAGTTTTTTTTTTTCAATTTTAGGATAACAGTGGCACAATTGAAAATGAGGAATTGAAAGGTTTTCTTAAAGATCTTTTGGAGCTGGTCAAAAAGGTAAGACAATAATTATGTCAAAAAGCAAATTATCACAATTATTATCATTATAATATATATTATGAATATAATTATAATAATTATTATTAACCAAGGCAATTCAAAGATCATGGCGCGAAGTCAGATGCATAAGGCGGTTGCGGAACGAATTTTCAGTGCCATGTGAGAAGGTGCATTATCGTTATGCAAAAGCCATGACTCGTTTTTCCATAAATCTTGACAGTTCTTGCGAATAGCTTCACGCAAATGATGCCGAATACTCAAATAATATTCCTTGTTGGCAGTTTGGCCATGCGGAAGGAATTCATAATGCACAACACCACGAAAGAGGAAGAAAACTGTCAATATAACCTTGATTTTTCAGCGAGATTAGCGATATTTATTTGGTCTTGCCCCGCCTTTAGCACGATATTTACCCGAATGGTCGTTTGTTTTGGATCATAAGCATAGATCCAAGTCTCATCTCCTGTTATAATGCGTTCGAAGACGGCTGGATAGTCAGAAATCATTTCTTCACACACTTTTACGCGGCGCTCTTTTTCGAGGAAATTGAGTGTTTATGGCAATAAACCAGATTTGACTTTTCTAATGTCCAAATGATCCTTCAAAATTTTTTTAACTCATCCAATTGAAATGTCAACAATATCCATAAGGTGCTTTATTCTCAATTGAAGATTTTCGAGCACCACTTTCTTGATTATCTTAACGTGATGGTCATCAGTTCACGTTTATGGCCGTGCGGATCGTTTAAAGGCATCAACACGTTCTCTGTCTGTTTGGCTATTAAACCTAATTTTTTCTTCTTTTTTTTTGTGTTTAATTAATCAATATGTTATTAAGATATAATTGGTGTGACTAAATAAACTTGTTAAGTTGACGAGATCGGTTAAAATTTAGATATATTTCATATCGAATACGGAATAATCCACAAAAAAGATTACAAGTGCTTTTGCCATGATGATTGTGTAACCGATTCAAATATATCATCAGATGAAAAAAAGATATTCACTGGTCGATATGAAAAACAGTAGGAACCTCGGTTAATAGGAAACGGTCCCACAACGGATCCGTCCAAGTATATGTGGTTCTCTTTGTTTTAAGGTATTTCTATGTAACCAAATTGAGGGCTGTAAGTAATTGTCACTTAAATTAGTTATTAAGATGATATATATATGAGGAAAACTTGTAATGATAGAATTAAGTCCCCGAACAACACAGAGTTGGCCATTATAGCCTCGTACACTGATATGTTCTAGGCAACGTACCTGCTGAAGTTTAATGTCAAAGTTGTATTCACATCGCACATCGTCGCAGAAATAGGTCTACATACTTGTATAATAAATAGGTTTATAAATGTATTTGTTTGGTTGCAGTTCAGAGGCATCGATTGCACCTTTGAAATTTAAGGTGAGCTTGTAATTATGCTTTCTAGGAGATGTTCATTCATTACGCCTTTAAAGTGAAAAAATAGATTTCTTTACTACTGTCCTACTGCTAGCAATATGAAACTTTTGAGAAGTACATTCGCTTTCTAAGCTCGATCGCACACGTTGGCTCCGTGATGACAGTGTTGAAGCTAGCTGAATTAGCCATGAGCCGTCAACTTTGCACTCGTTGGCTCTTGTATGTGACGTTACGATTTTGCGTATTTACTTTTACTTGTTTTGGTAACTGTTTGGTATTGATGGAATGTTGATGAAGCGAGAGTGTGTTGCTCGTATCGCGGAATATTGTTGTTTCCTACAAAAATGAAGCAACACACGAAGAATATATCAGTTGTATTGCCAAGTGGTTATGCGCAGAACTGAAGAATCAGTTAATTTAACTTTGTTAGTTTTTGTGACAATGAAATCATTTATTATTTACTGTAAAATATGAGTTTTAAGATAATTTGTATTAAATAAATTATTTTTTTTTTTTATTATTTATTATTTTAAATTATTTTTATTAAATTATATGTTGTAATTTTGCACCCTTCTTATCACTATGATCATGCATTCAATTTTTATCCAATTTAATTGTATTACATTGATACCTTAATCCAACTGTAATATTGTAGCTTGTTAATTGATTTTTGTAATGAAATTTTTTTTTATTTCGTATTTCAGGATGACTACGATGCTTCTGACTTGAGCGCTTTCGAGGAAACAATTTTACATGGTGTTGGTTATGACAAAGATGGCAAAATATCACGCAAAGAATTAACCATGATTTTATTGACTTTGGCCAAAATGCCCCCAGAGGATGAGCAATAGGTTAGCACAATAATTTTAGATAGTAAAAATATTGGCTGAATTTTAAGCATAATGCATTCACTGCAAAGTATTGAAACTAATCAATTACAAAAGTTTTTCAATACACAGAGAAAAAAACAATAAATAAATAAATCAAATAAAAAATATATAACCAAAAAAAAATTTTGAGAAAAATTTATATTAAAATATGGAATATCTAAAAAAAAAAATTACTTTAAATACTTGCTTTTCTTTGAAAAGCAGTTGAAATATTCGTATGACTTAATACGAAGTTAATTATGCAAAAAAAAAAAAATGAAATAAAACCAATTATAAAATTAATTTAAGAATTCAGCTATGCATATGCACACTTCAAAACGGCTTACCTTTATTACTATATGTGGTACCTACAAACAATACAATAAATTCTTTTTCTCTTAGCATGCTTACAAATTTTGTAATTCTAAAAAGATTAAAAAAAAGAACAAACAGAAAATCAAAAAATTGATAAAAAATTAAAATTGGATTACTGAATTTGTAAAAAAACTTCAATTAAACTATAGTAAAATAAATATATATTCAAAGTTTATTAATGTTAAGCTTTTTAAAGTCTATTAATGCAATTATATATACAAATTTAAAATAACTACTAAATTAAAAAATTTAATTTAAAAAAGAATTAAATTCTATGTAGGGCAAAAATACTCAAAAATCTAACATAATACAATTAAATAAACAAAAACAATTTGCCAACTTAAATGCGATGTTTGAAAATTTAAATTGAAATTTCATTGGAACTCGTTTGGCCATATTTTCAGTTGTTTGCTGAGCTCAATAAATGTGTTTTCAGAGCATTTACATGCAAAAGTTCTACTTTAATAAAACGTTATTTCAGCAACTCTCAGCACCCACTGGTGCATCCTCCTAAATGTACATCGATGTGTTATTGATAGTTTATTAAATTGCATAATTAAAACAATAAGTATTTTTGAAAATTATTTAAAAAAAAACAACAATGGAATATTATTTTTTTAAATATCGGTGTAGGTTTTTATAATTCGTCTTTTATAGTCATATTTTAAAAATACAATTTATATAAAAAGAAAAGTATTTATATCTTAATGTTATTATGGATGTGTTATTAAAAAAAAAAAAAAAAAAGGAAAAAAATATATATATACATATATGCATTGATTATTGAAATTAATTGGAAATAATTATCCAATAAAGAAAATCCAATCATTATTTAATAAAATTATCTTTGTGGATATGAATGCAGTGTGCTCTAATTACTTTTCAATTGCTCAAGTTGCATGTTCAGATGGGCTTGGCTCCTAGGCACAAAAAAAAAAGAAAAAATTAAGAACATGCATTCATAATGATTTTATATTATATTTACTTTTTTTTTCCAAATGATTTCTATTTCAATTTTAATAAGTTTGGACTTGCTTATTGTAATAACAAATTTTGACCTTAATTTGTATATTATTATTTTGATTATTATTATAATTTTGATCATTATTACTATAACATATTAGTGTATTAATATTATCCCATTAAGAAAGTAAGTAGAATGATTTATTTTTGATATTTTTAATTTATACTGATAAGGTACAGCCAACTAATCTGCGTCCTGTTCAAATTAAACTCCAGCTGGAATGGTGTAGTAGCTATCATCTGATGTTAAATATATGTATGCATATTTCATATTGTTAATAATCAATGCTGATTGTTTGGAGGTCTCATTGCATGAAGATATCTTCATAAAGACACCCTATTGCAAACTATTGCTTGTTAAAGTCAACAGTTCTTTGATAATCGGCAGTATCCCCAAACCAATTTTTCGACTGCAGATCGAATGGAATCGCTGCACTTATTTACTGAATTGGCCAATAACACCTGGACTAGGTTTTGGCCTCAGCGATCTTTCGGCGACATCCTTCGCGATGCTGTCAGTTGGTGTCACTTGTGGATTACAGACGTGCATACATCGTTTACGAACTTTTCAGACCAACACTGGCTTGGCAATCGTGTTTGTCCAGTTCCACCCCTCGGATTGGNCCAACACTGGCTTGGCAATCGTGTTTGTCCAGTTCCACCCCTCGGATTGGAATCAGAAACTTAAGGAACTCCTGCTGA
>JXOS01039284.1:0-25809 GCA_001015075.1 Cirrula hians
AATTTGATATTAATATATATATATATATATAAGTTTCGTATGTTTTTCAATACTAAATCCAATTGAAATTTCAATTAAGTTAAATTATGAAATTTACTTCAATGAACACAATGAAGGTGAATACAATTCGCACACAATGATAAGGCAGATTGCATACCACTGTTGAGCAATTACAATATGCTTAGCCGGATATTGAAGCCGACTCTTAAATGGATTCAAATCAATATTGTATTGGGGGCAATAGTCAAAAGACATGTATGGCTGTTTGCGTTCACACGCACTCCCACACACGCCCATTGATACCGCATAAGTTGCAGCATCACATCATTTGTCAAGAATGACAGAAAGGCATGTCTTGAATTGAATCAACCACAATTCAAATTACTAGTTAATGTACAAAGTAAAGGACAATGCAGTTAAGCAAAAGATTGCGGAAATAAATATAATTAGTCAAATCGTGCTGGATGTGTGATATGCAATTACCAATACTATAACAAATGTATAACAATAATAGCACGTAGGCAGCTGGCTTTACAATTGATGCAATGCAATAGAGGTTGAGGCTGCGGAGGATTTCTATAAAGCGCTTGAACGCTTAAGGCACTTATGGGTTCAGATTAATTTGCGTAGTGTGTCATAGCCATTATATGAGTTATGAAAAGACTTTATGATGCTCAATTGGTTTTACGTTACAGTGGTTCTCATTGAGCAGGTGTGATTTGCTGACCTACTTAAATTATTTCCTAAGCAAGTAGTGTAGTATAAGGCAATTATGAAAAAAATGCAGTTTACATTTTTCAAAGCATAACCGTGATGTGTACGATAGCTCTTTACAGACGCGAGGTTTTCAAATGTAATGAGCATTCCTCTTGTTGAATAAATACCGCGCACTCTCTTGGTCCTTACCAAGGGAAGTTCAAGAAACTATCAAATTTTGGATTCCTTAAATGTTTAAGAATTTTAAAAGACAGAGTATTAAAATAAAAAACATAGAAGTAGATTGAACTCTTTACTACAGTAAGAAAACGGGTTTTTTGGTATAAAAAGTGGTTTTAAAATCTAAAAGGTAATCAAAATTTTCCAATATTTTGAAAACTTTTCTTTATAGTCCGAACATCGGTCTGCCGTATTCTTAATATAATTTTTTTTTCGATATTTTTTGTTTAATAGAAGAATTTTATGCTGGATACAGTACAAAAAAAAAGAATTTAAAATTTTTTGTATCAAAGGAATTTAAAGGGAACGAACAACAAAATTGCAACATCTTGACAAAACAAAAAGAACAATTAGAAACAATGATTGACAGAACACAAAAATTATATTAAAGCTGGCAGTGAGATTTACAATAGATTTAGAATAATTTTTCTGTTCAAAATTCCTCAGATCCCTGTTTTTGGACCCCATAGCTGTATTGGAGGCATCTCTGAGTTTCATCCAATTATGTACCCTTTTTTTCCACACATTGATCATAATTATGTTATTTGAATACAAAAATTTTGTTGTATTTGATTAATTTTTCTAGCTAAATTTGCTTAAAACCCTCTTTTAAGACCACATAACGCATCAATTCAATTCAAAACGACTATTTTCAAAACACACTTGTATGCTATGAATATCCACTTCAGAAAGAGGTACCCGAAATATTGGTTGTATCTTAACCAAATTCAAACTTGATCTGACATTTTGCCCTAGACTGCGTTTGCGGAATCTCGTAAGTATGACTCAATTGTATCTTTCCAGTTTTTGCTTACAGATGGAGGGACGGATATGGCTAGATCAATTTCTGTGCTGATGCTGATCTGGGTGTTACAAACATACCGACAACATTAATATACACTTTGCCAATTTCATTGGCGATGAGTATAAAAATTGACGACAGCTAACATATCATAGAAAACAATCTTGCATTAGAATTCGGCAAAGTCCGAATATTAGATATAGAGAGGAAAACAAGCAAATTTTACAAATTACAAAACTTGAAAATAAAATAAAATTAAATAAAATAAAATTAAATTTAATAAAATAGACAAAGAACTATGAATAAAAACGAGTCACAGGTAATATAAACAGAATTAATAAATAGAGTACTTACTAAAATTTCGAATTAAGATGTTAGAGAAACTAACAAGAATTTCAAATTTAAAACGAAACCATATATTATTTGTAAAATCTATTATAATGCATATGTAAATTTAAAATTGAACATTCGGAACATTTTGGTGAAAAATTATTTTAAACACTTACGAAAGATGCAGTCGAATTAGGCCGATATTGACATACACATGGCTTCGAAATTATTAAGTATAGAGAAATCATAATATGAACAAAAGACTAATCTTCGATTTAAAAGCTATGTCGAAGGAATTTCAGTTTTTTATATTTTCGTCCATCCAAAACTGAAATTCCGTTCGAAGTAATCCATGTTTTTTGCTTAATATTCGTAGCACTCTCACTCCAAACCACATACGTGTATTGGAAGTGTCTTGGAACACACATCATTTTGTTCAGTCAATATTGAAATTTAAATGATAACTTTGGGTAATGTTGCATTAAATCCTCTATTCGAATCATATCGCTGGACTGTATAAACCTCGGATTTTCATTAAATCTTGTCAACTTCTAGAACACACTTAGATGCCATGGTTACCCAGCTATTTGATAAATTTCGCAGGANGGAACGCACTTAGATGCCATGGTTACTCAGCTGTTTGATTAATTTCGCACGAAAATAGTACCTCTTACAGCTGCAGTAGTCCTAAAACAAGAAATGCTCAATGAACAGGTCTACTGGACCAAANTAAACCTCGGATTTTCATTAAATCTTGTCAACTTCTAGAACACACTTCGATGCCATGGTTACCCAGCTATTTGATAAATTTCGCAGGAAAATACTACCTCTTACGGCTGCAGTAGTCCTAAAACAACAAATGCTCAATGAACAGGTCTACTGGACCAAATTCAAACTATTAATTCTATTTCTACCTCTTTTCCATTAAAAAAACGTGTTCGAAATTTCTTTATACTAGCCCAATTCTTTCTTGCAAGATTTTGCTTACGGAAATGTACCGTCAAAACTAATATGCACTCTGCCAGTTTCATTGGTAGCGTGTTAAAAATGGTGCTTTTATCTTAATTAAGCTATATAAGTGACCAGGAAATCTGTTTAAAATGCCTTTTATTATTAATGTAATTTTTATTACAAATATATTTATAAACTGGCGTATTATGGGTTACCGGTTCCACCAACGTGACGATAAAAATAAGAAGAGTTATATGCATAAAATTTGAGAGTAATTTGTTAATTTAAATGATCTGCCACCGATTTTATTAAAATCTTGATATCTTATTCGATCCTTCAAATGTTACTGAACTAGGTTCGGTATCACCCTACTGTTTCGAAATTTTTGTAATATTCGTGAATTGGAATCAAATCGCCTACATCTTAGTTGGTTTACCCATGCTTCTGACAAAATGCGGATAAAAACAAGCTCATAAAATTAATGACTAGACTAAAATGACTGATTGTTGTTAGTAGTAGTATTATGAATAGTCCAAATATTATATTACCACATTTAATAATCCTATTTATTTAAGTTTATTTAATTTTTAATTAAAAACATTGTTTATTACTATCACTCTTCGTTAATCTATTTTATACCAAATAGCAAAATTTCATGAAATTCTTGGGTCCCCCAACTGAATCAATTAATTATGTTAACGAAATTTATGTTTTTGCGGTTTCAGAACCTTAGTTTGTACTTAAGTTGTTCAAGGCATTTGCACCCATACTTCCTGTTCATATATCGAGGTCAAGGTTCAAGAAACTCTCAAATATCAAATGCCTAGAATTTATGTTGAAATTCCTGGTGTTCATGCTCATTTTATTCAAATTAGAGGTAAAATCTTTATGGGAGGTATCCGAAATGATTACATGATTTCAATTAACCTGGAAAATAACTTGGAAATAACAAAATATTGAAGCATACCAAAATTCAATAACTTCCTATTAAACAACCGGGCCACGAACTCATTTAACTGCAATTTTAAAAGCAATTTAAATCCCTTTGTGTGGACCAGTTTCGTTCAAATTGTAGACTTTGATAAGAGCATCGTAAAAATTACGACATACAGGGTGTGCCAGTGCTTATGTCAGTATGTAAACATTAGTAACTTTGAAGACATAATCGATTTCCATACTTGAGGTTTTTCTATGCAATTTGTTAAATTTATATGAAACTGTCTTCAAACATAACACACATCAAGGGCCCGCCTCTATTTGGCAAAGCCAAATATAGTACTTTCATTACCTTTAGCTCTGGTGCGATAGCCATGATTACCGCAAGATTGTTGACCACGAGCTCATCAATTTTCTGAAGCTTGTTCAAATCAAGACATATAGGTGTTGGGCCCAATTGTAACCGACGTTGGTGATCTGTTGGCAATATTCTTTGATTAAATTGTATTTCATACGGTAAATTGTAGATCATTTTGAAACTGCGCCGTGTCGCCACTAATGCCAAAATGCTAAAATGCAAAGTTTCGGAGTGCACCGATTCATTGTTAAAATTCTATTGAATTGAAGTTTTGAAAACATATCTCATCAGGTTAATTGATTAATAAATATGGCAGTAGTTTAAATTTATCAAATCGATATAAAAGGTGAGATACATTGAACCAGATTGCATTAACATCCGATGAACCACAATGCATTTATGTATATTTCCTTAAAATCTTCGGACAAACTTCTATGGAAGTATCGATCTGTTACGCTGACATTCGAGAATAGCATAGAAATATCAGAACTTTTCAGCAATACCAGTCGTCAGTTACTTCTACTGAAAAGACTGGTCTTTGTGCTCATTGAAGTGAACTCGTCCGATTTTTAAAATAAGCTTTGCAATTAACAATTGCTCTTTCTCTGTCTCTAATATGGAAAGAATCTGAACATGCCAAAGCACAATCTGCAATGATTTGAGCCCTAAATAGATATGTCGGATATTACCATTCATAGATATTTGTTTTGTTAACTGCACCACTGGCTGCAGCTCCACCTCTTCTACTGTGCATGATTGGCTTCATTTCAATTATCCGTATTAACCAAAGCAGCAACTAACATAGCAACTTTGTAGGTTTTTGCATCCATTCTCTCTATCTCTCTCACTCTGCCGCTTTTGTTTGCAGCAATGCCATTAGTGCATGTTGTTGAAGTTCAGTTGCTATCATCAGCATGCAGCGCATTGCTCGTAATCAGGCTTAATGATGCACGAATATTCAGCGCGTTCAGTTTCTCTCTATTATTTGCAGTTTTTTGGCACATTTTTATTGCTGCGAAAGTCGCAATTTCTTGCAACAGGGGTGCGATTAAAAATAACGCACCAAGCAGTATATATTTTTAATGCCATTTTAATACGATAATAGCATGTTAATGTAAATTGTTGTCGCTGCGCGTGCTACATTAAAATTCATACAATTCTTGTGCGTCTTGTTGTGGTAACTTTTTGTTTTTGTAACAGTTTTTTTATACCAACAACTCCCTTGGCAACTGCACAACCGGAATTCACATGCACGCGATGCAATGGGGCGTATGAGTAATAAAAATTACAACTATTTTCATTACTATTGTTGAGTAGCACTTAATTGATAACGACATTCATTTGAAATATTTTAATATGTGCTTGCTGAAAATTTGCATTTAACGCGAAAGTGTGAAAGATTTTCGAGTGCTCTAGAGAGAGTTAAAAATAAAGATTGACAAGTGAAAACCAATAAAAGCAATGACATCAACATAATAGTATCCGTTGTAGCTTATTTGTTTATGACCTGGTAATACTATGAGCAAAGTATCTTGTATTACTAAAAAATGAAAACAAGAGACAAAGAGAATTTCAACATCTAGATCAACTACGTACAGGGACTTGGAAACTAAATGTCAAAATATTCAAATGATGGACTGGACGCACCAAACTCATCAAATACATCGAGTGGGTTATGACTGCAAACAAGAAACATATATATTTCCTTACCTGGCGGACAGAACCATTGCTTTTTTTATTGATGGTACGCTATGAAGAGATATGAACAATTTTAAATGATTTCATTACACTCAAAGGGTTATCCCATTGCTAACGGTGAAAGTATTTCCATTCTGACCATGACGTTCACTTGCAATCCAATATTAACAGAGAGCTGTTCAAATTCCGCATAATTATATTACAGCGAAAGCGTATTACTGTGTAGGGGGAATAAAATTCAAGGATTAAGACAATGAGAGAAAAAAAGTGACGACCTACCAGGCTGTTCATTAGTGTCCAAGATCGATGTAATGGTAAGTCAAAACATAATACCGATTTGTCATTCAGTTTATAAAACCATCAGCATATTACAAGAATTCAAAATTTAACTTTCGATGAAAAATAGTGGTATTTACTCATTTTAAATGTTAAATGGGGGATAAAACGTCCCTTTTGGATGCGAAGTATCCAAAGACAGATTACTTTCGTATTTTTGAATAATATGACAGTAACGTTTAACGTTTAAGTAATGTCTAATATTAGTTGAAAAATAGTGATATTTACTTTTTTTTTTTTAAATCGGGATAAAACGCCTATGCGAAGTATCCAAAGACTGATTATTCTCGTATTTTTGAAAAATATGAACCGTGAAATCAGTAAAAGACGTTCTATGGGAGGTACCCGAAATTATAAACCGATTTTGCTCAAATTATACAATCTAATGCCATTAACTGAAAAATTAAAATTTATTAATTATTTGCTTTACTAATAATCTGAAACGGCTCATCATATGATGAAAAACACTTTCACGCATATATATTTGTAGGTCTGGGAACAGATGGAAGTCTCTAGAGACAAAATTAGGTTTAAACTGTGCTGCAGCAACAATTCCAACTTTAGTTAGTGGATTTTAGCTTTTATCATAAACTCTGTTTCACATTGCATTGTCCTGATAAGAAAGGTTTTGTCTCTTCTGCAAACGGGGTCATTTTTAACGAATTTTTTCCTTGAACGATTATTGCAATATTATTCAAAATATATGGTTATTCCAATGAGCAAGTGATCCAAAAGCGACATTTCTTTTGCATAAAAAAAAAAAAAATTATAATTACACATTCTTCGGCAATTTCTAGACACCTACTGGTTTTGGAACCGAAATGGCAGACATTCACCACTCTGCCGAAACTCATTTTATTCCTTTGAAGCAGATGTATATGATTCTGAGAAACTTGGATTCGTATGTTATTTTGTGTCATTTTTAGCAAATTGCTCTTACAGTTTTCTGAAACTCGAACCTTCTGTAAAAAGAAGATTCCTAACAGATCTAATAAATTGCTTCCTGGCACTCGATGATTATTCAATTTGATAGTATTAGTATTTTTAATAAGATTTCGAGTCTAATAGTCATCTCTACTAATTGTTGGCGAAGAGTCCTTCATTCACTGCACGATACCATTTTTTTATTGTAAGACTGTTGTCGGTATTGTTTGACCCGCATTTAAGACTGGTTTAACAGGTTGAAAATTTATCTCACATACATTCATAGAAGAGTGTAACAACATAACAAAAAAAAAATAAAATTCCAAGTAGCAACGATCTCATCGAACCACAAAACTTACTGATCAACCTGGCATGCGTCAATTTGTGACCGATTACGTATCTTATTTTTATTTTATTAACAATAGCGTTTGCTTGTTGGAGTTTTTGTAGAAATCAGTTGGTCTTCCTGAAGTCCTACGGTTAATTGAAATCAATTCATTAGCCAGATAGGCAACTGCTCGGTCGAGTACTAGTTGGAAGAAGACTTTCAGTGAAAATGTTAATACTGCCTTTTGCCATTCCCGAGCAGAGCTTTTAGCAACTTAAAGCAAATTGAACTTATAAGGTAACTGTGCTAAGAATTTAACCTCATCACTTTGTTTCATTTGAAAAACTAAACCGAATGCCCATGAATTGCTCTCACACATTTTATCACATTCGGTCAATATTTATTGATATTCGCATGGCAGTTGTTAGCACTAAAATTAAATCATCATTTTGACTGGTTTGCTTGTGAATATTAGCTATTGATTTCCAAATATGACAATTCATTTAGTAATTTCTGGTCAATTTACTCCGCGATTTGTTACAGCTCACTTGCTATACCCATTTTGATATTATTTTTATGTTTTTGATAACTCATATCGTCGAACGAAATAAATGCAGCACATACGAATTTAATTTGGATTTCCTGTTCTCGCCATTTATGCGCATAATTTACTAATGCATGTGCTGCCATTCTGAAATTTATAGTGTGGTATATTTTTATTGCGCAGCGAAAATTGTGTTTTGACAATTGATTTGCATTATGTGACAGCGATTTGATGAGAGAGTTCAATTTTTGTAGAAAATTTGCGGCATTATCATACTTTGCAATGAAATTGCGTAATTAGATTAATTATCATAGCATCTGATTGTGATCCAAAAATGGGCATAGTTGCATGAAAATTTAAGATACCTCCTGGCATGCACCTACGTGCTCCGAAAATAGGGTTTTAAGCAAAATGAGCCACAATCATAAAGTAAATTGAACGAAGTTCCATTTTTGAGTGATTGGATAAAAAATTAATTGAATTCAACAACAAGTATAATTAAATGATTATAATTATAGTCAATCGTTGTACAAAAAAAACACAATGATTAGATGAAATTCAGATGTAACGCTTGTACACGTATGTGGTCCGCAAAGGTGTTAAGCAAATTGTGCCAGAAAAATTAATTAAATTCAATGAAGAGTTATTATTGAAGGATCACAATTTTTATCGATGCATGGACCAAAAAGGGACATGTTCGAATGAAAGTCAGAGATATCTCCAACTTCATTATTGTGACTTCTCTGAACTTAACAATTTGGTAGAGACGTGTATCTCACTGTCGTCCTTAGCTGACTGCAATTTTCTTAATTGTTTTTTTTTTTTTTTATTATAAATGTATAGAATATTAGTTTTGATGGTACGATTGTAATACCGAGAACGAGTGATCAGAGACTTATAAAAATATTTACCGATATGATCAACATCACCGCGGGAATCACAAGAAGAAATTGAGCAAGACTTACGAAATTCGGCACACATATTCAAGGGCAATATATTATATCGATATTCAAAATTGGGCCCTTAACTCTACTGTAGCCGTAAGAGTTGGTATTTTGCAAAGCAATTTCATTATTAAGGGAATAATCATATCATCTTAGTGTGTTTGCAAAATGGACTGAATAAAAATCAGAGGTTCGTCCAGTACTCCTAAATAGTCCCAATAGAGGTTTTAGGATAGGATTACTCATAGGTATCATTTTAATTTCATTCCATAAATGAGCCAGCTTGGTTGAAAATCGGAGGGACCTCCAATACACCGATATGTTCCGAAAAGATGGTTTAAGCAAATTTAGGTAGAATTATGAATCCAATTCAAAAAAAAAAACTTTGTTATTGAGCTATCATAATTATGATCAAAGTGGAGAAGATTAGATGATAATCAGAAGTTCTTTCAGTACACCTATGTGGCCGGAAAAGGCAAAATTGGCTAGAAAAATTAATTAAGTTCAACAAAATTTTATTTTGAGTGTTCATAATTTTGATCAATATGTGTACCAGAATAATTGGGTGAAACTGAGAGATACTTCCAGTTCATCGAGGACTCTGAGAAAATTTGAACAGAACAATAAATATTTTAGGAGCGACGTTTATCTCACTGTCCGCCTTACCCGATTGTAACTTTCTTATTTGTTTTTAATTATAATCCTATTATTATGGATGAATTGATACACTTTCATTAGAAACAATGCTGGCGGATGTTATGTGACCTTTTTTTGGCAAACAGCTCAGAAACTGTCACCCTATTGCTGCTGTGTGAAGAACTTTATAAAAAAAGAGCTGCTGTTCGTAACATCTCTCATGCTAAAACGTCAGAATTTTTGAAATTCTTGCAATTTGTCAGTACATTCGTTCCTTAAACTCTGTAATAAAATGAAAAACAGTCAGTCAATGATATTTAAATAAGATATTCTGCCACTAATTCCATGTAAATAATGTTTCATTTTTTTTCACAGAGTTCTGCAAGAAATCCTGGTAGTTTTTGAAATAAATCCAAAAATGACGTGCGTCACTAATGAATATGAAAATAAGAAATTGAAAAAGGTTCTTGTCGAAGTAATATAATAATGAGCAATTACCACAAGAGGTTTGTAGGGAGTAATTTCGTTTTTACACCCATCATTCAATTGACTTGGAGTATTTTGTGTTTGTGGAAAGTATGTAAGTTTATAAATGACTGTATGTTTAGAATAAAAAAAATCGATTTCCGTCTGTCTNTATAAATGACTGTATGCTTAGAATAAAAAAAATCGATTTCCGTCTGTCTGTCCGTTAGGCTGTTTGTCACCTCGACAACTTGAGTAGTATTTGAAATTTATTCATGAAATTTGGTCATTGAATATATTAATTAAAAAAGACGGTGAAATTCACGAAAACCCGGTTTTTGGGTATGAGAATAAGCAAAGAAGCCAAATGGTTCATCACATCGTAAATTTAGCATGAAAACATTTTTGGGCCATTGCCATAACACTGCACAATTTTAGTAAAATCGGTTCAAACCTTCGGGGACCTCGCATAAAACGTTTACTGCCGATTTCACGGAAATTTGCAATAAAAGCCGATTAGTATGAGCTATACTACTGAATTCGATATAGAAGAATTTTGTGAGTATTGTTATATTATTTTAAAATTTGAGCAAAGTTGGTCTATAAGTTTGGATATCATCCAGAGCTCATTTACTCCGTAATACACGGAAGTTAACTTTAATGCCAGGTATTTCATCGCGTACTACTGAAACTTGTTATTTAAACGTTTTTAATTTATTGCCATATTAGTCGAGGATATGAGGGAAATCATGCTTTAATTTTGAATACTTCGCATAGGCGTTATATCCCCGATTTAACTTATAATACCAGTTTTTCATCGGAAATTACAGTAATATTTTATGTATATTTATATGAATGGAACTGCTGATGGGTATTAAGCAGTCGGTCTTGTACGACAATTACATTGATCTTGTTTGTTATTCAAATCATGCCTGAGTATACTCTTTGTTTACAAAGAGCTTTACTTAACAATTAGAAGAATTTTTGACATATATTTTAACACGAAAGTTCAGAACAATCGCGTTTATTGAACATACTAATATGACCTGAACAGGCCTGTTACGAATCAAAATTTCGAAAATTGTTCCCAGTTCGCCACAATTTTGCTTTGAAGTTTTGTTTGCCACTTAAGCACAAACTATGAATGTAGCTAGCTAATAAACTGGACAAAATAAAAGTAAATTCAAGAAAAATTTTTAAGTAAATTCTGTTATGAAACTGTTTTTCAACTGAACAAAAACATTGAAATTTAAAAAAAAACCAAACTTTCCTTTAACGATGAGGAATATAACATCAAACTGGTTTTTTGAAAATTAAAGTTTCACTGATTATGTTTTCAATACACAAAGTGGATAACGAATTTCAACTACTATTACAGAGGTCAGTAAGGGATAAAATATTAACTTCTTAGTAGCTCATCAAGAGTACAGCTTTATTAGCATATTTAGGACATTCGAAAAATTAAATTGAGTATCGAGGATGTTTTTGATTGAGCTTAAAAAAATGAGCTTCAAAGATCTTTCAGACTGTAAAATGAACACAATGTCTCTCTGTGCTTACGACTCTGAAAAGAATATTTTGTCAACATCGCATAGTTAAAATTTCAATAAAAAGAGGCATGACAAATTATCTTTGACTTACTTGCAATGAATCAGCACATAAAAACTACAATTTTCGAAAATTTTTGTTTGTTTTCGGTATTTATTAATAACTTTTGGCAGTAGACAGTTAAAAAACTGTCAGCACTTTGATGCTGTCAGAATAATTTAAGGAAAAATCCTATTGTGAGTAGAAGATGCTGTGCCGAATGCCAGTAAGACTAGGTCTGTGCTTGCCGAAAAGATGGCCGAACACAGTCAGTTTAAAAACTGTCAGCAATGGTTGAGTATCATATATTTGTGCACAGAATCAGTGGGATCCCGACGAAACATTACACTAATGCATATTAATATGGATAAGAACATTTGATATCATAACGACTGTCAACAATGGCCTGGTGCTATAAATATAGACATATAGCCGGTGGAGCAAACAATGATTGTTTACCCTAGATGCACTGCTGACAGTAGGTTGAGAAGCTGGCACTACAGCGCTGCTGTCAGTTTGAGTATACCAATTACATAATTAGATAGAGTAACTGCCAACTCTAGAATAATTGGATGAATACATAGTGTTTGCAATTATCTGCAGAAACGGCGGAAATATTGAATTGCGGACTCTGCATGCAGTGCTGAATAATAGTCGGTAAATAAACTGACTCCGCAGCGCTGCTGCTAGTGACGATATAAAAAAAAGTACTTTTTGTAAAAATGCTGCCAGCATTGGATCACTTGCATGTTTTCAGGTACAGACTCAGAGAAATTCTCGACTAAAACGGGGAAAACTAACCATTGACAAGCCTTAAAATAGTGCAAAATGACAGACAGTTTAATATTGGTCAACTCCTTGCTACTGTCAGTAATAGTCTATCAAGAATATTTAAAAACATT
Organism: Cirrula hians; assembly: GCA_001015075.1. NCBI lineage: Eukaryota > Metazoa > Arthropoda > Insecta > Diptera > Ephydridae > Cirrula > Cirrula hians. The sequence continues at coordinate 12,678 of JXOS01039284.1, forward strand.
ATTTGCGTCAATAAGTGCCATGATTACCGATATGGACTCAGTGGAGAAAACATTAAATTTCATACCCTGAGGAAAGTGCGGAATAACAGTCGGTTAAAAATGTCAGCGCACCGCTGTTGGCAGAGAGAGTATAGCACTTATATAATTTGTCAAAATAACTGGAAGCTATGAAAGAGGTTAATGCATACCTATTCAGAGGTAGTGCAATAGTCGGCTGGAATCGCGAAAATATTTAATTGATTACCTTGGAGAATCTGTAAAATGGTTGTCAATTAAGAAGCTGTCTCCTTATTGCTACAGTCACTGCGAAGCCAACTTTGAAAATGTTGTTTCATGTTTGTCCTGTTAAAGAAAGACAAGTGTACAGCATAGTTACACGGAGATAATGTATGCGCAGTACACATTTTGGGCATTCTTTATGTAAATGTTTTGGGATCGCCAAATTAGCATTGCAGACTTGTTAAATCCAAAGACAACGTAATGTAGTCTTAATGCCTAAGAACAATGAGACCTTTGAGTCCTTGAAATCTGACAATTTTGAAAGAAACAATCACAAGGAGTCCAATAAAGCCACACGCCTTTGAATGTTCGTTTGGGTGTTTGCTTCAACGCATATAACAGCGTAACTTCATCCATTTCTACGTTAAAAGCTTTTTAAGTTTATAACAAGGAATCGTTGAAGTCCAAACACAAGGCTTAGCTAAAATTCGCAAATTGCAATGCCCTTTTTGCTGGTCATAATCAGCAGTAGCGGTATTACTTAAAAGGCATGCCTTGCTTATGCAGCTGAAAGGCAAAGCTTATGAATTAAACATACTACATTACTGTGTCATTTAATCAAAACTTTTCGAATTCGCCGCGTTGTGCTTTTTGTGGCACTCGCGCTGTTTTGAAAGAGCTTAACCCAGCGTTTGAAAAAAAAAAAAAATCCAAAAATTCCAACAAGTTAGCAAGACACGACTCTTAGGGCAAAACAAACCGCCTAGGCAGCAAGTACCAGAAAATTCCAAAAAGTCCGAGCAGTTAAAAAAAAAAAAAACGAAACGTAAACAGCAGTTCGAAAAATGTGCGCAAAATTAGGAAATAAAAATGTAGCTTGCAAAGCATAACAGTGCCGGCACTTACTAAACAGGCAAACACTAACTATAAAAAGGGAGTCGTGCAAAAAGTTTTTGCATTGTTATCAGTTCCAAAGAATCTGTTGTTTTCCGAACTGCTAAAATATTCAAAAAAAAAAAAAAAAAAAAAAAAAAAAAAAAACCCCACNAAAAAAAAAAAAAAAAAAAAAAAAACGAACAAAAAAAACACACAGCTCACTAAACGCAAAACAAAAACAAAAACTGTAAAATTGAAAAGTTCAAAAATAAATGGCAAAAGCAAAAAGTGAAAAATGACGAACCATGAAAAATGCACAATAAATATTTATCTAACTGCAGTTGAATTGAACTAAAACAAAAACTGATATCAACTTGCATTGTTCAATTTCATTTTGTTGTTCACAATTTTCTTCTTTTTTGGAAATTCGTTTTTCGAACGGTTTTCTTGTTTCTGGTATTGTTTTTACAACGAAAAGTGCGCAACGGAAAAACTAAAACCGCAGTGAGCACAATAAATAAGCCAAATAGCAATTGATTTGATTTTTAAAAGTGAGTATGTGTGCGTATTTGAAAATATCATTTCAATGTTTTGTTTTAAATAGAATAAGTATTTTAATATTGAGACAGTTCAACACAGTTCTATTCGACCACTTATAGTCGACTAAGGCTGACAGTGCGATATGCGTAGGTCCCAATATGAATTAAGCACTATTCTTGGAATTAAACAGTGGTTAGAAGTAACCTCAGATTTTCATACAAATAACCCATTTTTGTTACAACCATTACTTATATTTGCGTCCACTCAGTAATAAAGTACCGTTACAATTGACATTGGGGGGATATGTCGGGTTTCATCCAATCACGTCCTTCTCGATTTTGATCACACAATAATAAACTTTGATTTATTTTTTGAGCAAATTTGCTTAAAGGAGGTACCTCTGATTTTCATCCAATCATGCCCCATCTATCGATCACACTTAAGATCACTCAATAATAATATTTCCTTGAATTTTATAAATTTTTTTGTAAAAATTTGCTTAAAAACCTGTATTCAGGCATTATAGATGTACTAGAGATACCTCAGATTTTCATCTTATCACACGAATTTTTCGTACACACATTATTCATATGTTGTTTCCATCAACAATCGAATACCTTTGAATATTATCAATCGACTTTCATGCAATCATGCCCATTTTCGTAACACGATTTGATGCTATGATGATTACATTTTCTATGAAATTTCATTACAAACATCAATTCCACGCTGCAGTAGCAGTAAGGCCCTAATTAACACATCACTAAATAAGTCCCGAGGCTGACATATAGATGGCAAAACTATAATAAATCAATATTATTTTTGGAGACTACCATCTGTCAAACGACTCCTGCCAATATTTCAGCTTATTCTGACATTAATTAAAAAAGTAAACACCACATACAGTGAAGCAGCTTTTGATATTTAAAAAAAAATGGATTCAAACCAATTTCGTGTGTTGATTTATCATTGCTTTTTGATGGGAAAAAAATCGTCACTGCAAAAATTTGGCTTGATAAATGTTATCCGGACTCTGCCCCATCGAAAGCAACAGTTGAACGATGGTTTTCTGAATTTAAACGTGGTCGTACGAACACCGATGATGCTGAACGCTCTGGACGGCCAAATGAGGCTGTTACACCAGAAAATATCGAAAAAGTCCTCAAAATTGTGAGAAGTGATCGCAAAATGAAATTGCTTGAAATAGCTGACATCGTTAAGATATCAGAAGGAAGTGTGTTCACTATAATGCGAACATTTGGGTATGAACAAATTATTTTCGATATGGGTACCGCGTTTGCTCACACGGGTCCAAAAACAACAACGCGTTGATGATTTGGAGCGCTGTTTGGAGTTTTTTAACCGGAATAAAAGGAGCGATCGGGAATATTTCTTGGATTGGAAATAAGATCGAACATTCAGATATAAGATTATCTCATTATCTACATATGGTAAGTCTAGGCGAACATGTACTCTCTAGAATTTGATGACGGACGGAGAGACGATCGGACGGATATCGCTTTATCAAATTCTACGGAGATGCTAAGCAAAACCGTATGTCTATTGTTAGGTGTCCGGTCGCTTGTTCTAGATGTTACAAACGTATAACCAAAACTCATAAATATTTAACCAATTTCATTACTTAACATTTGGGATTTTGTTTATGTTTCATCTTTATGTTTAGTGAACATAAACTTGGAACGCAAAAACTTATTGCTGCATTAAATGTCTGAAGTCAGTAAGCAACTTCGGTTATTTCCATATTCAAAAACTTCCACTATTACAAAACACCTGTTAACTGGTGCATTTTTTAACTTATCAATTGTAGGTTGATTTAAAATATGTAATTCCTGCCAATAATCAGTTTCGACTACATTTTTTGTAGAGAAAAACCTCAGAGAATTACAAAACACAATTCGATTGAATGATGTTCGGCTTCCCTACACACGATAGCTCAAGTAGTTTTTCTACGATTCTAATGAAATGTGATTTCTGGCCAGATCAAGTCAAATAAAATTCCTAAGTAGTCCATAACTGCAGCTACCCTCCATAGTACTTTAACCACTTGTTTCCTTGCGTGTTTTAAAAATTATTTATTGCTTGAAAATTATTCAAAATTTTCGAGTTTAACTGGTCTCGGTCAATAAATTTCGGATACTTCCCAGAACTTTAAACCTGGAATTTAGTACTTCATTATTCTTTCCCTTTTTCAATAATACTCTCGAATTTTTGGGAATTAAGTCTATGAATTTGAGTAGCTGACATAGAAGTTTTAATCTGTACTTTAAAGAACTCTGTATTTCAGCAAGAAATAGTATTAAAAAAAATCGAACTATACAACCATCAAATTATTACAACAATACCAATTTTTAGGAATTTCCGATGTAACAAATTATATTTTCTGATTTTAGTCATATCGCGGATACCAGGGGATTCCGGGAACATCACATTATACTTCTATACCAAATACATTTTCGGTAACATCGTGAGCAAACGTACGATGGGAAGTACCCGAAGTTATAGACCGATTTCGCCGATTTTTGAACTTAACCTGACTCTTAATAAAACATGTTTATACACAAAATTTCATGAATCTATTACAGAAGGTACTCAAATTTTCGTGGTCACACAACCTACGGGCATTGCTCAAATGAAATTTTATTTATTTTATTCTATGCCTATAGTCAAACAAGGGTCTATGGAAAAAGCTTTAAAACGGTTCGAATGTAAATTCAGTACTTTCAGTAGTAGATTTTTATCTCCTATCACTTAAATGAAGTATAAAAGAGTCCATCTTCAGCTCAACCATAGTTGAAACAAGAATTTAAATTAAAACAAGTACATATAATACTCGGTCAAAACCGACTACATTTCATCAGCAAGTCATTCTTATTATAAAATCAACATAATTGTGCAGCAATAACAAATTGCAGTAACTTCCGATGAGACAACTGGAAATTCTATTCATTTGAGTACAACATCGGGAAAGAACCCAGTACGCTGGAAACTATGGACCGATGTCAATTCATTGAATGTTATGGCAATGACGTCAAATTGCCTAGTTTTGTAATATCGCAAGCATGCAATGAAACAACTAGTTATTATTATTAAAATTGTTTAATTTAAATTCGGTTTCGACATTTCTGGGAAAGTTCCGAATTGGATCCAGAAACTTATTTTTTCTATTTATATTTGAAAATAGAAATTAACTATAAAAACCAAGTTTTCCTAAAATCTTTAAAATTAAGATGAAGATGATATGAATGAACGTGCATCAAATTCAATATTATGAGTCAGATTTATCATTCCTGTTCATTTTAGAAATCAATAATAGGTTATGCCTATTTCAAAAAAGTCTGGACTGAACTTTACTTTTGAAAGCTTTACGTATGTCTTTTTAAGCTATTGAGTTAAGCAATCGATTGCAACTTTTTGTTGGTTTCTTAAAGTTCAATCAGTAAGCTGCACTTTTCAAACAATCACTTGTGAGCTGTTTGCAAATGCCTTAGTCTTACGAACACTATGCGCTTCTTCGCTAACGAAATTATTAAGGGATTTTTCCTCATCGATACATTAACTATTAAGAACTGCTTATTGAATTTAAAAAATTGAAAAAACTATTTTGTATGCGCAAGTTTCCAAGGACACCGCTAGACAGCGAATCAATATCCACGCCGGCTAATTTGTATTTTGATGACATGTTTAGAGGAAAAAAAGAGTACAAATAAAGTGCATGGTCATAAAATGAGTTAACAGGTATACAACAAAAACGTGCCTTACACAAGAACATCGTAAAGTTGGTCATAAAATGTTATGCGGCGGCGATGGAGCTGCAGGTTGTGGGCCTTTTATTTGTTACTTTATAAATTACCACATAGACAACGTCTTGTGCTCACGCCGCCCGCTTATAACGCTGGCAACAGTTAAGGCATTCTTTCTCTTTGCCCTTTTTTGCACTTTATTGTGGCGATATAAAGTTGAGCCGCTATCATATATCAAATACAGGCATCATTTAAAATTTAGGATTGGTTTCATTTTCATTTTACAATTCGGCCATAAAACCATGGACAGGCTGGTGAGCTCCACTCTGATTATATTACACGCCGAGCACATAAATTCGTCATATGATTTTACTGCCACAAGCGTATGGGAATTAGCAAGAGGAAAGCCAACATGGCATATTTACAGGTGCAAGACAAACGTAATGAATATTCCTGTTCAGGAGTCATAGCTTAGCTTCACCAACAGCTGTATTACCTTATTAGCTGCATACTAGGGTTCAACCACTTTCTCCTTGTCACATAAATATGAATGAAGGCCTTTCAAGGTGGGCCTTATAATATATCACTATTAATTAAAGTGATCCTCTCTTTGACGGGCAACGAATTTTCTTCAACCTCTATTGCATCGTAAAGTGTGCGCCTTATATTGTTCTATATAATTGGTTAAGGTACCAATTCAGCTCCAATTCGGCCATTGCATATTTGCATTCGGTGTGTGATTGTCAGTGTGTGGAATTCTGTTCAAAAAACTGTTAACAAGCTTCTTTAGATTCAAAAATCCAGCAGTTAGTTTGCTATATTACGGGGACGTCTTAAGAGTCGACTGCTGCTGATTGAGTTGTGTGGCCAAGATCTCCTAATCTTACTATAAACATTTATACAAAAATGTTAATGTTTCCATTATATATACTAAAATGTAATCCCTTAGGTTAATCAGAACTTCAAATTTTGATCTTTAGAGCTGAATCCTGGTTATAAAATAATACCTTTCATACTCTTTGTACTTTGGAAGCAAATAGGAGTTCGTGCCAGTTTTTGTTCAAAACGAAGGAAACAATTATCATGGAGATTCTGACAACTTACAAAATACTCTCATTCTATGAGGAAATATTCTCTGGCAAACCGCCAACTTCTCGAAAGATATTCTCTTTTCGTGCTGTTTCATAATTTTAATGAACTTAAAGACCCTTTTTGTGTATTGTCGGTTGCAAAGAGTGTTCACAATTAATTGATTTCTGAGCTCGTTTGAATGTATCTTTAAAAGAAGTGTCCACGCCTTCGACGATTGTTTTTGACTTGCGTATCGCTTTGTAGAAGCAACAAGAATTTTTCTTCTTCTTTTGAAAAACAAAATACTTTCAATAACTCTGTTATAAGAAATTAATATTTGACAAAGCTAAAGAAACATGTTTGCTTTATTTAATGCTTGAAACTTTGTATTTTATTTAATATTTTTTATGTCAACAATTAAATGGACAAAAAAGTCTTGTTTGCGAGATTAGTAAGCTCTTACTCAACTGAACGCGAACAAGCCGTACGTCTATGCTAACGTTATTTTTACTTTTATACTTGTTAGATTTCTGACTTTTCAATCCACAATTTGTTCTATAACTTGTTTATGTTATTACTGAACATATAATAAGAATGTTTGTACTTCTAAGATACAATGTGTCACATAGTCATAAAAACAACCTCCGTAATGAATTGTGTAAACTTTAAAATTAAAAATGCATAATACATTTTTATATCTGTTAGTCATAGAATTAATCATTTCAAGTTTCTTATGAGCATATTCATAGAATCGAAAACGAATACCATTGAGTTATGTTCATTTGTTTGCATCTCTTGTGCGTCTATCGAATTCGTTAAATCTTTAATCGGTGTCCTGTAATCTGGGGTCTGAACTTATTTTTCATAATAATATCAGCGCAATCCAGAGAAACCCGTATAAACGCCGGAACTTACATATCTTTACTGTGTCAGACGAAAGTCTTCGCTTACGATAATTCGAATACTCTCCAAGCAGTGTGCTGTTATCTAGTTTCTATGGTAAGGACTCATCATCAGCTCATTCCACTAAATTGCATAGAAAAGCTTTTAAGCCCCTGTTGATATAAACTCGTTTTTGGTTTGTTCCCATAGAACTCGACAATTTATAAGAATTCGGTGCATAAATTCGGGTACCTCCTATAGACGTTACCCCCACCAAATTTACAGAAAATAATGTGATTCTTGTTTTTCGAAACTATCTGAACAGTATTATTCATTATTTGGGGTCTCACCAATATGACCCTAGATACCGATCAGCGAAAATCATGTTTTTTTTAATTCTATCTAAAAAATTGATTGCTTTAGTATTAGCTTACGAAATAGAATTTTGGCTGTTTTTATGACGATTATTCTAACTGAAAAACAGAACAAAGTACGCAATTATTTGGAGAACAATAGAACATATTTCAAAACAACGCCAATTCAGGTGTCTGTCAAAATCAACAATGGCAGGTGTCTTCAAGATGGAGCAGTCATACATACGCACCAATCGGAATGAAGTTCCTATACGGAATACTCTTTTGTTTTTGAAGAAATACAATTGAAAATAAATACTTTCCCATAATACTAATAATGAATAATTTGGACCAAGGATTGTCACAATTGTTCTTCTTTATGCTGTCGATTTCTCACGTACTGATACTTGAATTGAATATTCCATTGAAATTTAATATTTATGAGAAATATTAGTTAGCAGAATGGTGAAGTGCGGTTAAGATAATGAATCGCTGACTTACAAATTAGTCAATCAAAAAAGTATGTAATACTTTTTTTTTGGTTTAAAATATCTGAACGAAATTAAAAAATTATATTTTATATTATATTATAACTTTCGCATTTTTAATACACATCTTACATGGACGGGAGTTTTTATGGGCTTAAGCAAAGTATGAAATACAGATAATTAGTACCTTATGAACATATGCGTCTCAGAGATATATTCATAGAATAAAGAAAAAACTCATATTCATAAAATAAAAAATAAGTAAAAAATAATTCAAATTGTAAAATACAAAGAAGTAACAAAACGAACAATTTGACCTTGAAATCAAAATAATATTTTTTGACCACTTGGGTCAATTCTAAATATTATCCAATAGTGAGCACTCATTGATCATATGATAACTAAATAATTAAATTTCGCTGAATTTGAGCTACAAAGTTGCTTGCAAAGTTTACCTTAATCCCTCTCATCGGATCACTTAGGTATACAGGCGGTAACTGTAATTTGTATTAAATCGTGTCCAAATTTGTATTGCATTGGCCAATTGTGAATTACATCCAACAGTGATGATTTTAGGTACACACTTTTATCATATTTATGATCACTCAATAATTAAATGCCGTTGAGTTAAAGCAATATTTATAGCAAAATTTGCTCAAATTTCTCTCTTCCGATCACTTGGGTGTACTGAACATACCTCCAACTTGTGTCTAATCATGCAAAAATTTCATTGAACAGTATCAACTGCAGTAGTCCTATGACAGTAGCAGTCCGTAGACCCCAGTTTTCGTAAATTGGAGTACGTGAGGTACTCGGTATATTGTTGGATCTTAGCAAAATTCAAACTTCGATCTGACATTTTTGTAAAGAATACGTGCGCCAATTTCGTTAACCTTATTCCAAACTTTCTTTCTAGTTTTTGCTTACGACCGAACAGACGGATGGACGGTCATGGATGAATTAGATCCTATGGTGATCCTGATCATATCGGTAGATTTTAGTAGATCTCCCATAGCTCGTTCTGGGTATTACAAACGTACCGTCAAAACTAATATAAACTTTGCCAATTTCATTGGAGACGTGTATGAAACAATGCGAATGGACGGTTTAAGTATGTTCGTGAACACAAAAAATCGAGTATTTTGTAAGCTATAGTTATGGAACTTGGTATATGAATTAATTTTTGATGTCATGTCGAGGATACCTCAATTCGGTCCATAAAATCAGTTACTTCTCATCGTATATTTATATTGATAGTAGTCTCACGCAGCTATCATAAAAGCCAGGTGTTCCAATGGATACTCCTCAAACTCTGAATGGAAGCATTTTTTACAAATTGCTATTGCCATTGGAATTAATTCGAGAGCACGCCATAAAGAATTAACTCCCGATTTTACGGAAATTAGCTTTAAAGCCGAATATTTCATCGTATACTAATGAAATTTGGAATGGCAGAATTGTTGAACCTGTATATTTTATAATTGAATATTTTGCAATTTTAACGAAATTAGAATTAATACTAGTTGTTACATCACATTTGTCAATTCAATTTGACCAAAATACGTCGATAACTGCGAGTATATCCTGTATGGAGTTTATTCCCGATCTAACGAAAATTACCATAAGAGCACAAAATACAAGTAGTTGCTGCTAGCTTACGTACCAGATTTCGTTTAAATGAGTGCAATGGCTTCTTGTTTAATCGGTTACCGATTATTCTTATTTCAGCGATATTTTTTGAATGTTTTTAAAAAAGAAAGACTGATGGGCATTATGTAGTGAGTTTCAAATGATTGTGAATTTTTGTTCGGAACAGATTTTTTTGTTTTGATAGTTATGATAAAGAATTAAAATAAAATATACACTGACTTCAATTTCATACATTTACTTTGAATTTATATACATATATATGTATATATATATATTTATTTTTTGCTGCGTTGTTCATAAATGCTTGGCATCAATAGCTACACTGCATTGCCACGTTAAGCTTTCTCCCTCAGTGGCACCTCTTTATTAACTGCCATCCAACTCAGTACTAATTGCTGTATTACATTTGCAGCTGGGTCGAGTGCGTACTTTTTACCAAAGCTTCTCCAGCTTTATCTTTATGTGAATACATGCAACCTGTTTGCCATAATTTGAATAAATGTTCTTTCAACATTCGCTTTGCCAAGCAATTAAGATAATTTCATAATTCTAGCACTCCTTGCCAGCAACACATATTAGGGTCAATTATGCATGGCACAAGCAGCGGGAGAGTGGATGCTGCACCTTTCATCCAATTAGCTAAAGATTAAATCATTTAGTGATTCAGCTGAACATAAAACTAAGTAAACAAGTTAATTAACAGTGCCACTTGGACCAAAATGAGGAAACTCATGTTGTTAGTGAAGAGCAGCAGCATCAGCAGTAACAACTTGTGCCAGGGTATGCCAAATTGTTGCACGCAATTAACGATTCAATTGATGCCAACATAAAAGGAATTCATGTGAATGCTAATTGCCTCCTACACATGCCCTCCATAAGCATTGCCATTTAAAATGAAATTTTCTTTGGAAGCATAATTAAAGTATCTCTATTGGCAGCACGAAGAAAGACTCAAATGTATATGCTGCTTTAGAAGGCAGTGGCCGTGGAGTGGCGCAATAGCAAATTGCCATAAGTCGAAGCTCATGAAAGGCGCACAGCTAGTGATAGTGAAAAACCATTAGATTTATGTATGGAAGGAGCGAGTGTAAAACACGCTGGCTGCAACTGAGCAACTCCAACGTGGACGCATAAAGTATTATCGAAGCAATTAATGGAAATGATTAAAAATTGAACACTACAATATTATTGTGGAGTTTTGTAAGAGATAATATTTTTTTGCTTAATAAAAACTATTCTTCTCCACGATAGCTGCGGTTGAATTGTAAAAAAACTTGTAATCTTTTGTATACTTCCTATNGCCAAAAAACTTGTAATCTTTTGTATACTTCCTATATTAAAGTTAAAAGCTGAAAGAGGACGAAGTTGTGAGCACTACGCTGTGAGCTGTGAGGTCCTCTCAAAGTATACAAGATATTGCTGCTTGACTTAACTTCAGGTTATACTACTGTGTTAGGTGTGTGTAAGGTGAATCTTGTTATAAAATAAAAAATCTTTATTTATTCATCCAAATCCATTTCATCCCCTTTGAAGTGTTCCCCCTCTGATAATTAAGCCAATGTTTTTCCATTCCTCGGAACATGCCAAAAAGTTCTTTCCCGGCATAGCCTTCAAAGCCCGTATTTCACGTTGAGGAGTTGTTTTTCTATAAATCTGCAAATAGTTTCACACAAACGACGAATAACACCTAAATAATAATGTATATTATTCATATCACAAACACAGATCAAATTCTTAGCTCCCGAAATAATGCGTTCGTAGACATCCTGATAGTCACAAACTTTAACGCGACGCTCTCGAATGATCCTCCAAAATGGTTTGAACTGANCTTTAACGCGACGCACTCGAATGATCCTCCAAAATGGTTTGAACTGATTCAATTGAAATAACGCTCTAAATGTCAATCGACGATCTTCGTACACCAATGCCTTGAATTTGTTTTCGTGTTGCTCATCAGTTGACGTTGATGGTCGTCCGGAACGTTCCAGGTGATCAACAGGCTCTCTGCCTTCTTTGAAGGCTGTATCAGTAATGAACATTTTTATGTGACAGGGTCGATTCACGGAACGCATTCTTCAACATTCTGCACGTTATCGCTGCCGAAATTTCATTCCGCAACAAAATTTAATTACATTTTTTTGCTCAGCAAAAGCAGCCATTGTAAAAATAGCCAAAATCAGTCTTAGTCGTTCAGAAAACACAAACGTAACCATATGATTCTTCCAAACATAGCCAGCTTTAAGCACACACATTTTCATGCAATTTTAAGATTTTATGTTGAATACAAAGATTGAACAAGAAGTCAATTTAAATAAAACTAAATTATCCATTTTAATCAATGACATATTAAAATCTTTGTGGCAACATTATGATTCTCCTTTTGTATAACATCTGCTTTTTATCAGCAAAAAACAGAACCAATTACGAACATACAGTCTCTTTAAAATAGAATGTTTTATTATCCAAAGAGTTTTGCAGAGAACGAAATTAATGTTAATCTATCCTTCTACTCTCACTAAACTTACAGCAAAATCTGATTTCAAATGGTTTTTGGCGGCTTATCCTGGAAGGACCACGATCGTTTTCGATTTATGATTTTGTAAACAATCTATTTATCATCACCAGAAATGATTCGTTTCAAAAATGAATCGAGTTCATCATTATAACCATTAATAAGCTTGGCGAAATGAATTTCTTTCAGTTCATATGTTACCCGAATATACAGTTTTTTTACGACACTAAGGCGAATTATATGATCGTCAACGTTTGATTTTGGTATATTTTCCATGTCTCCAATCTGACGCACAAATACATGACGATACGATTCGATTAATATGTTGATATCGTCATTATGAACTTCACCTTGTTGACCTAAACGTGGCTGGTCTTTGCGTGAAAAATCCCTAAGGGAATTTGCCACACTCACAATAATAACAGAAGCACACGAATAGCAACTTCAAGGTGACAGCTAACGAATGCCCAAAGGAAGACATCATAGCATCGACAAAAGTTATTCAACCATTGTTTAAGGCCATATGGGTGCACTGGATGCACATCTTTTTTACTTACCATCATGTGCATTTCCAGTAGACCCTTAAAACCAATTTCATAAATGAGAATTCGTTATATTTAAATAATGCTNATTTCATAAATGAGAATTCGTTATATTTAAATAATGCTTGTAAATGAATTTGCTTGATATCAGAAGAAGCCAAATAATTATACCATAGGTATTTTCGATCCAATGTGCTCTTTTTTTTTAAAGCATGTTTTTGTACCTCATTGTTGTACC
>JXOS01039302.1:0-14399 GCA_001015075.1 Cirrula hians
CTTGCATCACTAAGGCAGTCACCAATTTTCATTCTAAATGCTTGACATGATAAGTAGTCGCGAAGCAAATCTAGGCATTTGCCTCTGATTCCAACATCGTGTAAGACATTTANCATTCTTTATTGGGCAGTGTTTAGGGTTATAACTTTATTGGCTGTATGTTATTTGATAAACGAAATTTGCATTACTGAGAGATTTAGAGACTTTGTGGTACCAGCATATTCAACGAATAAATAAGTTTTTTCAGAGTCTGTTGTTGTAAATGAATTGGAGAAATATTTATTTATTTATTTTTTTTTTTCTTAAATGCTTTGGATATCTTCCACAATGATGATAGATTTGATTGGTTTTCAAGGATTTTAATAGTATCATTGCAGTAACGATTTCTGAAAGACAGGATTTCGTATTACATTGGATTTGATAAATGCCCATAATATTTTCTGTTAATTGCTATTTTTAATGAGTTGTAGAATATTTAGCGTAATTTGAGAATTAAAATACTTTATTTTGGTAATATATGATTGAAATCTTTGTCAATTTAGAGCGTTAAAATTATATCGATAATGAGATGAAAATTCTCTAGTAAAGAAGATACGAGCGAGATTCATATTCCTGATGCAGAAAAATGACACTTTTGTACGCAAAGGAAAATAGGAAGAAAAATAATATCAGTTCTCTGGAAGATGTTAACAGAAGCTTAAATATATCCCAAAATGTATATATATATATATATTCGCCATAATATTCTTGTAAAAACTTGTGTCAATATTTACATTTTTTGTTGTAAGTATGGCAACCCCACTTTCACGACGGGCAAGACCATACATTTTGTGAATACTGAAAATCGATTGAGGCAGTTTTGCAGATAAATTATCCCAAGTTTCAGTAATTAAACAAATGTTGTTTTGCATATCTGGACGGTTCCACAAAATTACCTTCAATTTGGAAGAGTTAGCAATTTTTGGAGAAACGGTTTTTGACTTCAAATGGTTGTTGGTTGTCTCAGTGAATTGTTTTTCTTTTGAATTCACCAGCATAATTATTGAACTACTTCAAACGTGATCTTCTCTATATTTTAACGACGGAAAAAACACTTGCAAACTTACTGCTATTGTTAATTCTTAAAAGTGTGGACCATCCATTGGTAGAGTGATTATTAAATTCGTTGCTTTTTGAAGCAAGATGTGTACTGTTGTGAAGCCGAGTAAAGTCCAAACAATTTCTTATAATTGTATGAAATGGGTGATTTCTTTTAGGACGGTTTTATTTTTGACGTTTTCTGAATAAACTAGGCTCAAACAGGACAGAGTGGGTCAGTTGACATGCAAGATCCCTTACAGTTTACGCAGCATAAGATACTTTGTGTAGGTTCCACAAATTACCATTTATATTCTTTGACGATCTGAATAACTTTTTGCTGTGAACTCGAGTTTTCGTAGAACATTTTTTTACCAATTAATTTTTCTTTTCAATTGTCGTGCGTTATGCTACCATCTGTGCTCAGGTTTTGTATGAATTAATATTTTTTGTCCAGCAGTATGAAAGGTGGTTACTGTTACTGCGAGTGAGTTTAAACCATTTACATGGATTGTTAATCCTACCCAGCTCACTGCTCCCATTTTCAGTGTGCATGCTGTCAATATGTGAAATCACTGCGTTACCATTCGATTTTTCGATTTATTGAATTATTGTTATAGGCATTTAAATCGCTTTACCTTAAGATACCTAAATTATGCTCCCAAAATTTAAACATCTGCACTTAATTTTTATTTCATTCGTTAGAAACATCTATTTTTCAGGCAATGTTTACTCTAGTATGTTACTAAAGAGTGAAAAAAACTGTACAAATAAGGAAATAAAAAATCGGTATAATGACAGCAGAGCCATCAAACGTGGCGAGAAATTGAGTTCACGTCTTAGTCGTGTAAACAGGACAGTTCATTTGACTTTGTCGACTATTTTTTCCCACAACTGCCATTCATAAAAAAGATGTTAAAAACTTTTATCAATAAAGTGGTTTAGTTCCTTTTCTTGTTTTGCTATCTTTTATAATGGATCTTTGGAAGAAGTTACTACGGATAACAGGCCGGAGGATACGCCAATTCGTTTGAACAATAACAATACTAAAATACCTAGGTCGACTCAAATGTAGCGTAATTGAAAACCAAATTATTACTACTCACTTACAAAAACGTCCTAACAAAAGATCTAATATGAACAATGTAAATAAAACTATAATAAATATGAACAATGTAATAAACTGCATAGACTGTAGGGATTGCCAGTACCTCCAAGGATATTATAAATTGGAAAATGAAAACGATGGATGGATCCATAGACAGAATAACCATAGGTGAATAAGCATCCTGAACCTGGTGAAACCTATAATAAAGATCGGTACCGATATCAAATGATCAATTTGAACCATGCATTGATCTGAATAAGACCAAAATGGGCCAGAAGACCCAGCAAGGTCATTTTACTTAATGATTATGAAAATACACACCAAGCAAAACCTGTTCAAGATGCAATTAAAACACTTGGCTGGTAGCTGGTAACCAACTCTCTGAATTCGCTATACACATGGGTCTTTCCGAACGCCATTTTTTTCATCGCTGGGTACGGATGCTCTGAGCAGTAAGTTACTCTCCCAATACAAAATTAGTCTTTTATTTTCAGAAAAAACGATACACTCACTTCATTCCGCTACACTTAGTAGACAATAAAGAAAGTGCACTTGAGGAAAATTTTGGGATTAATATCCTTTCACTGCAAAAGACAGAGCTAAGAAGAAGATTTCTGAAGAGTATCTTGTTCCGATTATGACAAAAGAGTTTACTATCTTGTATACTGACGAAACTGATCTCCTAACTTCTACGTTGAAGTATAATTGGTGAGTAGTTTATGGTCTTATGGACGCTGGTGCATGTGTTAGTTGCATTGCCAATTAACTATACATCGAAATATTAGAATCAGGATGTTGTATCAAAACGATTGAAGCGTATATACTGCAGATGGAAGTAACCAAAATGTTATAGGAGTTATAAGCATTGCTATAAGCTATCGAAAAGAAATGGAAAATATTGGTGTCTATCTAATACCCACTTTATCACAAGACCTTTTTCTTTTATTCACCATTGCACCTTGTTTATTACATGAAGTTTCACAAGAACAATTTCCGCCAGATACGCACGTATTGAATAATTTTCAAAACCCGAAACAAGATGCAGGAAAATTTTATTTTCCTTATATTAAAAAAAAAAATCTAGGTACAACAAATTCAATGGAAAATTCGATAGGAAAAGACAAGCCTATTCAACCGAGATAAGTATATAGATGAATTCATTCATCAAATTACTTTATGTGTACAATGAAAAATTAATTTGTGCTTGAATAGTCGGAATTTGAAGGTGGTTACTGTAAATGAACCATATCTTTGCCACATATAAAAAACGAATGCTCAGTAGACTACCACACGTCCGATATATTTGAAGTTTAAATCATGAAGCTAGGGAAATAACTGCATTCTCTGTACCAAATCAGCCTATTTACTTTTAGAAAGTTATGCCATTTGGTTTGTGCAATGCTCCATAGCCAAAGTGCAGTGTGATGGATAAAGTACTTTCATTCAATATAATGCACTAAGTTTTTGTATACCTAGATGAACTATGGTATCTGCAGTATCTGAATGCTTTCATATCGAATTACTGCACGAGGAAGCATTGTTGATGAAGGAGGCCTTTCTTACAATGAACATCTGTAAGGCGAAATTCTGTGCTACACATGCTAAATATATAGAATGTATAGTTTGACTAGGCGCCTTGCAAACATATTTTAACAAAATATCAGTCGTTAATGAATTTCTCATTGCTAAACAGTTACAATGTTTTCTAGGAAATCATAACACCGTTAACAAAATTAATACGGAAGTTAAATTCGTTCAATTGGACAGCAGAAGCAAACAAAGCCTTCGATTTCCTGAAAAGGAGTTTAACCATTGTACTTATGAATCCAAATTTTAGTAAGCAGTGCTGCTTGCCCACATGGTATTGGGGCTATTATGCAAAAAGTAACCGCGACCGCACCGCGAAACGGTCAATTTTCGTATTATGCAAAACGCGAAGGTGACGAGAAAAGCGTCGCGAGCGTTTCCCGTTTCGAACATGATATTTAGCAAACCGTACGGCGCCCGTTTCTAGTGTACCGTAGCAGCGATACAACGTTTGTTGAAATGCAAGACTCCTTACACAAGAAAATTAAGAGAACAAAGTTTTCATAACAATTTTAAATAGGAATGAATATTATCCATATTTTAACTACGAAAAGAATATCCAATCAAGATCGCAGTTAACTAGAATTTTGAAAAAAATGTCTATAAAAAAGTCTAGCAAAATAATTTTTAAAGCAGAGTGTTGGGTAATCTTCGGAGGGACCTAGTAAAGATTTAAATTGCCTATAAGCTCTATTTTAATTGACTTAGAACATAACTTTTGCCTAATACGTCTTTGGTTCTCATTTTCCTCTAATAAATAATGTGCTACATATGCATTATTAGTATTTTTATATTAAATTTAACTATTATTACATTTAAGGTTTAATTTTACTATAAATCATCGACTTTTCATTAAACAAAAAAAAAATTAATTTTTTATTTTGCAATAAACATTGAAATGGTACAAAATAGCTGATTTATTTTGTGCCCAAACCCAATTTCGAATGGGTTCGAAAATCAAACGATTCACTCGTTTTGTATAATACGAATCTGTCTTGCATAATTTGCCCCATTGTATCAACTCACCCATTGCATTCATGTCTCATTCAATCGCAGGACGAATGAATTTTTAGGTTAGGAACTGCTTATTTAGTTCGAGGTGCACTGTTTAAAGCGAATATGGAAAATTTGGATTCAATACTTTTAGAAGAATTTGAAAATGGTCAAGGACTCGATTAGAGTTTGGATGAATTTTGTAGTATGGAAAACATACAACTGTGTAATAAACTTCTAGAAAACCATGAACTTTATACATCTTGCTGTTGAGGATAAATATATTTATTGTCTGAATGAACATTACCGTCGTAATGGATATCAAGAACTTAAATGCTAGATATTAATGATTCTGTTCTCATGGTGGAATAGTAAAAACAGAAGAAGAGCTGAGGAAATTTGTTTATTGGTCAGGTATTTTTAAGGGTCCACGTGGATATATTGCTCAATGCAAAATTTGTAAACCCAGAAAACATTAGAAAAATTAAAAGAAACAATCAATGTGAGAAAGATTTTTCAAAGATTGTATATTGAATTGATAGGTCGGCTTCCAAGAACCAACAATTGGCATACTGGCTTCTTTGTTTTGGTCGATCAGGTATTCTATGTAATTTTTAACAGACAGACAAGTGTCACGACAAAACTTGCAACAAGCACAATTGAAGAACGCTACGGGTTATTATTTGAGAAAAAGACTTGAGTTATAAAGTGGTAAAGGTTATAAAGGTTTTAATTCTTAACTTATCATGACATATTTGAAGGCAGTTCTTAAAGTGAAGATAGGTTCAAATTATTATGTTTTCAAATGCACAAACAGAAAATTCATTGGTCTATATCATGACAAAGATTTAAGGAAATTTTAGTTTTGTGGCGAATTTTTTTATTATCAAGGCATGTGAAAGCATAATAGTAGCCATCATCTTTTTGGTGGGCATGCTTTTTAGTGTCTAGAAATTATATGTGTGATCTAACCCTTTATCAAAAAAAAAAAAACTAGTGTTTCTTTGTTTTCTATTAGTTTGTAAGTACTGCTACGTTTTTATTTCTTAATATGAGTTTATGAAATAACTTAAAAGTAACATTTTCATGTACCTATAATTATGAAATGTTGACAGCACGTTATTCTGGCGAATTTCCTATTAATTTTAGTTTTGGTAACTAAAGCATGTGAAAATATCCGGAAATTTATTGCAATGAGTTAAATCGTTGACACAAATTAATTGGAATTCGCCATATAAAAAGTTGTCTTTTGAATATTGCGATCTTGCATTTAAATAAATATTTATGTCTAAGAAAGTTAGGAATGCATTGTTTCTTTGGCACCTTTATTTTTTTTAATTCGAAGACTATTTCTAAGCACCATTTGTAGGACATAATAATGGCGATTTTTACAATGTTTGATTTTGTTGAGCAAAGAAATTTCATTAAATTTTATTTGCGGAGTGAAATCCTTAGAAAAGTCAAATCTCGCGTGCTGACAAAAACATTCAATTTCCTCGAAATAATTCGTGAGTTTTTCCCCAAATACTGCTCTCCGTTTCCGTTCCGCAAACCGCTTTATTCACCTGACTAAGCCCCATGTGACTTATGGCTATTTCACAAACTCAAAAGACCACTCCGGGGATACCGCTTGGATCTATTGAAGAGATGAAATTGATGAATAAAAAAAATTTTTCATTTTATAACAGAATTCTCCTAATTTTCACCTTCACTGTAGCATGTCTGCTGGAGAAAAATTACCTCTTTATGACAAGCTGCCAATTATGAAGTGAAAATAAGTACCATTTACTTGTAAATTATCCTTTGAATTTAACAGAAACAAATATATATGCCCCATCTCTTTTTTTACTCTTTTTTTTACACTATTTTTTACACTATTTCATTCTAACGCGTTTTGTTTCACATATAATTTTGAATATTTTCTTCCTATTTTTGACAGATCATGTCAGCAACATACCATCATTTGCCTTCATAAAGGAGCAGGTCCCACACCGGTTGACAACGCTTTTGGTTTAAATAAAGAACAACAACAAAAAATTAGAATTCCATTCGACAATCAATTATATCTAAATTGCAACTCAGCTTCAAAACAACTTGAAAATTCTATGTTGAAAAAAATAATACCTATTGATGGGAAAATTATATTGGAGCGATCAACATGTGTTTTTAAGCAACTAAGAAACTAAAATTCAATGCATTTGAAGGATGGCTGACAGGTTTTTAAACAGGCATGTATTTCACAATGTATTTTGTTGGCAACTAAGTAATTCCGCTTTTTTTTTAGAAAATAAAAGACGTATTTTTCATGGAACGAAATAACATTATTCTGTAATATATTGCCAATTTTTAGCAATTACGATTTGCCATCTTTCAGGCAAAATCATAATTCCACGTTCATAAAACTTCTGGTTTTTATCCGCAAAAAACTGAACCAGGTACGATTTGACATCATCATCATTATTGAAATTGTTACCATTCAAGGAGTTTTGCAACGATCGAAATAAATAGTAATGAGGTAATGTAAGGTCAGGACTATATGGTGGATGTGGCAAAACAACCCAACCAAGCTCCAATAATTTTTGCCGAGTGACCAAAGATGTGAGTGGGCTTGCAGTTTCATGATAGAATACAACACCTTTTCGATTTGTCAATTCGGGCCGCTATTCTTCATTTGATAGTTGTTCCAGGTAGACATCTGAGTTTATTGTTCGGTTGCGTGGTAAAGTTTAAATCTCCATTTTCCAACAGACGCCAAACAAACACTACACAACCGATCAAAAAAATTTGTATATTGATTGACAGTTGAAATACCAACTATCAAATAGCAAAATGTGTTTGACATTTCGATTACGTCCGCAAACCTGAAAATTCAACTAAAGCCATCTATGAGTGAAATCCGCAAGTACTTAATTGCCAACCCAATAACAATAAAAGCAGAAGAAGTGTCTGCAGACTAAAATGCTGCAAGAACCTTTCCAAATAAATTAGAAAAAATTGTCGAACAGTGCGGTTATACTCCAGGTCAAGTATTTAATACAGACGAGAAGGGTTTATTCTGGAAGAAAATACCTGGAAGACCGCACAAAGCCAAAGATCGGGTTACGGTTTTGTTTACCAGAAACGCATCAGGTGATAAATTTTTTTAGTTTGTTATCAAATTCCTTGAGCCAAGAACTTTAAAAGCCAAGAACATTAAGAAACTTCCAGTTCATTTAATGATCAACAAGAAGCCATGGATGAGAGGTACCGAATACGAGGATTGATTCAACAACTGCTTTATTCCTGCAGTTCTGAAATATATGGAACAAAAAGGTTTGGAGTTCAATATAGTTTTGCTCGTTGATAATGCGCCCAACCAATCAGTTCTGGACCATCTAAACCTTCAATTGCTGTTTCTGCCACCAAATATGACCTCACTGATTAAACGACTGGATCATTGTATTATTTCAACATTTTTAATGTACTACATAAGGCAGGCAGTTAAATATTGGATTCAGTGGAAGAAATAAATTTGACTGTGGAAGCATGGAAAAAGTTTAGGATATTGGATTGTATTACACATGTATCTTTTGTAACATTTGTGCCAATCGACTTTGAATGCTTATTGCATAAATGGCTAGACTGCGTCTACACTGCAAGTTTCTATTAGAAAAATCAGAAGTATGCTCAGAAATTATAGCTCCATCAAACGCAATTGCTAACGAACGTTTTGCATTGCACGATTACGATTTGATGGATGCTGTGTCAGGTCATGATAATTAAGTTGATAAAGTTAATAATGACGAAGTTCAAGGTGAAGTTCATCTATTAACGCCTGATTTAATACGCAAGAAATTGAAATTTGGTACAGGTATGAAGCAACTTTAATGCGACAACCAAGAACAGAAGATTCTTATCAAGCAGTGAGGAATAGCTGCAAAACTAAGTTTAATTTATAATTTTGATTTCAAATTATATCCGTATATGATATATTGTTAAGTTTTCGAACTGAATTGGCTTTAATTTTTGTTATTTATAATAAAAGTGTTACTTTTTTCGTTTTATACTTAACATAGATTCCATTATTACGTTAATACACGATTTTCCAGGTAAATATTTAGGGTTTTTTTCAGCTTACAAGATTTCTTTCAGTTGTCGAACATATCCATAAATTTACCATTGATTACATGTATTTTTTACACGATTTATTTTACACGGTTGGGTTGTACTTGTATAAGTTAAAATACCAATAATTTTCCTTTTTTGATTTAAATTTACATTCATTAACATTTCTAAATTAAAACACCAATTTGCAAACTTAACGTTCCCACGGAACTGCAGACATACGTCCAGCATTATTCTGTATAACTATACAACGTTGTCCAGCGCATAGAAAACCATTCAAGTTCCCAGCACGAATAAGTCAAAACTGTAATGTCGAACTATTCCCCAGCTTAACAGTGGGCCCTGGGGATGCAATATAATATAATAAATAAACTTTAAAAGTGAATAAATGTAAATAAACAACTGTTTATTTTTTTCTATAAATTTCAACTGTAACTTATATATGTATTACATATCCACAATCGTAATCAAAATCTAAATTACAGTCTGCAAACTGGGACTAGCCTAGATTTATTGCAAACGATTTGGATGAAGGATTCCGTTTTTATTTCCATCAGTCATAGACTGAGGCTATTGTTAGTCCCTGCAAGGTATGGAATGCATAGAATTAATCATTTCCGCCTATATGTTTCTTAGACACATTTTGAAAGAATCCAAAATAAGGCTAAATACCTATTTCCGTGCGCACGTTAACTTCAATAATTTTTGAGCTAGAGTAATGAAATTCGGTGTTTGGGCATATTATGTGAAAAGCCAGATCGAGCACATGAATGGCCAAAATCATGCCATTGTTTCGGGTCCTTCCCATAGGTCATTTATTTCAGACCTAACAGAAATCATTAAAAAAGCAAATGGTTTCATTGCATGCAACTGAAATTTGCAATGGAAACAGGTTTGTTTTATTGCTATGACATTGTATAATTTCCTCAAAATCGGGGAATAACTTTAAGTACCTCCTTACTTACTTCCGATTTTACGAAAATTGGCTTGAATTCTAAAAATTGATACATTCTTAAAGAAGTGCCCGAAATTTTGGATCGATCTTGCTCAAATTATATTATGTTTTAAGCTTCCTATGGGAGCTAACCGAAATTATGGACCGATTTTGCCCAATCGCGAACTCGATTTAGCTTTTACAAAATGGGGTCGTAAACAATATTTCATCACTCTAGTTAAAAAATAACTCAAGTTATTGTGCTCACAAAAATACGAACAGCGGTAATAAGGGAAATGATTGTTTATATGCATTATATACTGTGAAAGGTCCCATTATACTCTCAGTCTATGACTGATGAGTATAAAATTAGAAATAAATTAATGTTTTTCAACTTTGATTTATATATCAATTAGCTTGATTGTTTATTTATATTAATAAATTTTATATTCAAGTATCTCTATACCTTTTCGTTTTTTGCTACCATTTTTTTACCCAAAACATATTACTAGAGTGATATAGTTCCGAAATATGACTGGAATATATGTATATAATTCTTTGACATTTGAAACTGCTGTAAAACAATTGAACTTGATAATAATATTATACAATTGATATCCAAAAATTGGTTTTTTTAAGAAAAAAAATTAATAACTTGTAATTAGTATAGTTATCTATGTAGACTGTCTTCATAAAAAAGCTATTTGGTAGAATAATTCTCGGACCCACGAGTAGAGGTGAAAAAATTATAGATACATTTTGTTTCTTTTCTTTTATTTTTTATTTACTTTATTGCACAATTTTTTTGGCCAACCAACCAACAATAGCAGAGCATAGCCTGGAACTCAACGAGGATGCACCAGATCCAACAGAAACATAAATTTAAGTTGCTAGTCTACAAATAAATTTCCGAAATACACCATCACACTATTTGGCAACAATTAAGTATTTTTTATCAAATTTTCCATAGAAATCAATTTTAATTGAAACAGCTACCTGTAATCATCAAAACGTTTAATTTCAAACAACAATTACTATATTATTTGTGTCTCATGGATTTAAGATTTATAAATTTTGGAACTTATATCAATGATATTATCTCAATACCCTCAACATTAACTACACTTACAAATAAATTAGATATCGTAACTAGGGAAAATAATAATAAGTATAAAATTGAATGGTTTTTCCGTAAATTTCCATGATTGGATGAAAATCAGAGGTACCTACAGCGCCCACATATATTCGTTCAAATCAATCAAAGTTTATATTTCAGTTCATATTCAAGTACACTTATGTGGTCCTAGAATAGGGTTTTTTATTAGTTAAAAAAAATACACTTTTTTGTATTTCAAGGCGAATAATTTAATTCTGTGCCTTTCACATTTTCGAAGCTATGTGCATAACACTGTAGACCTGGGAAGACTGTAAAGTTCTAACGTGTTTCATTTTTACCCATTAGTCACTTGACTCAGGGTATAATGCGCTTGTGCAACGTACGTTATGCATAGAAATAATCGTTCCCAATTATATGTTTCTTGGAGTCATGTGCATACAATCAAACAAAAAAAAAAATTGAATTGAGCTATATCCGTCGGTCTGTCTCTTTATGACCACCATAACTGGAGTAGTTTTGAGATTGATCGATGATGGTTATAGGATTAATTGCTGAAAATCTGAGATCATGTTCGGTAACTGTAAAAATCAGGTCATATCTTCGCGAACCTTCCAAAAAAACGTTTACTATTAATTTCACGGAAAATACCATAGAAAGACTTTTATCGCATGTATGAATTGAGTAGGGCAGAATTTTTGGGTTGCCACTCTCACCTACCTACAAATAAAAATCGTACTAGCGATTTCGCGGAGATTAGAATAAAAGCCTGTCGTTTCTTCGTATGGTACTGAAATTTGGTATGGAAGCATTTTAAAATCATGGCTTTAAAATTCTACAGGAATATCAGTCAATAATTTAAAATAAAGAAGTTTATTCCCGATTTCACGTTTATTCCCGATTTCACGTAAAAAGGATAACAGCCGTCATGCTGCACATGCTCAAGAACTTCGTTATTTCAGATTTTGAACCTTATTCTTCATAATCATTCAACATTTGTTTAATCGAAGGAGATTTAAATTTGGTATTGCTACGATTTCTTGATACTTACTTTGACTTTTTTTAACGGAGTTATTGATAGGTATTAAGTAGTCAGTGTTTACCGATCTATCACCATCGTCACCATCGATCTTGCTTTTCGTTTTTGTATGGCTTTTCTATCTCAATGTCAGCTAAATTCCAAAAAATAAGTCTGAAATACAATGATGAGAATGCCTTATTAGCTAATATTTGCATAAAGATGAAATAGTACGGATTATCCTTCAGAGGTTTGCTCTATGTTGGACTGAATGTTTTACTCCTCAATTAAATTATCATAGTTTTTTATGAATTGAATGAAAGAGAGCTGTGTTAAATTTAATTAAAATGAAGATTCGGGTTGTGAATATATCCGTATATATGTATATATATACTTTTTTTTAAACATTTATTTGTTTTATTTAATTCATTTACAACCAGAGATGTTGTGGCTGGAGTTAAAGGATTACTGGGAAATTTAAAATGCGATTTAATTAAAAATCACATGAGGGGTTTTCTTTTTTTATCTTTTTTGGATAAGTATGCACTTCTACTCAGCAAATGTTATTTAAATTAAATATTGCGTCTTTTTCCCATTTCTGGCAATGACGTTTTTAGCAAAGGCATTTCGGTTGCCGACGTCCTATCCACAACTATTTCGGAAACAAATTCCAATGAGCTGTTGAAACCACCACCTCTGTCTGTTGGTATTGAAATTTGAAATTGCAATAACACCACCAAATACGTCACCATAGTTGTCAAAAGCTGCAATAAATTTTCTAATGAAATTATTGCAGAAAGTTATAAATAATATATAATAAATCAAAACAAACCGATTTAAAGAGATTCCGGTTAATATCGAAAAAGCCACCACAGTTCAAATTCGAAGGATTCATTTCTGTAGCGCGTAAAAACATGTTAATCTCTGTCTGTGCATCAGAATTCATCCAGTTTAGTTCAACCATCAACAATTTCTTTTGAAAATTTGTGCGCACATTGAATGATGCATAATGAGCCTCATCACAAATGAAGAATAATAAACATAAATTCCAAACTGCTGTTATAGTCAGTCCAATATCCTTAATGCCGAAACCTTCAGAGAGTTGTGACATAAGACCATAAATAGATAATGTAATTATTAAAAATAAATACAAATTAAAAAACGTAAATGTATAGCAAGTTGCATTTCCTGTATCTCGTGTAAGTTTACTTAATCGCAGCCATAGGGCACGATAATCAGCCACCATTGCAGCTGGACCTATATGACGTAATGCCTGAAAAAATTCCTTGTTTAATTAATATACATTTAAAGTCGATCAACATTAAGACCTTTTGGAAACGTTCAGCCAAAATATTTGCTGAATTACTCAAACTTTCACAAATCAGAAACCACCAAGCGCTCAACATCACGGTTAAATTGTCTAAAATACAATACGGGACAACCTATAGTAACAGAAATATGAAATGAAAATCTGTGAAATATAATTAAACTTTGACAATACAATACCTGTAGGAGATCAAAGTCAGACATTGTTATATGAGTAACTATAACAGATAATATTGAAAGTAGGGGCAGCACTGCTGTTACTAGCGTTGACTTACGTCTCAATTGCAATGGTATACTATGTCCTGATATTTGATAATATAATATCTAAACAAAAGGATTTACATACTTGAGCCTCCATTTCTGATCAGCAATACAAATACCTCAAAATCATCCCAATCATTCATAAGAGCAGCAATTTTATGTGACTCCCACCACATTATCGGTATTAATAGAACAGGTAATATATTCACCAAAAAGAGGTATGCAATAACAGCTTCCTCAAATGGTCCGCTCAGTGAACGGACAATATTAATACGGTGCTTAGCAACATAAAACACATAAATCTGTTCAAAAAAAATTTGCTCATTAGATATATAATTTATGTTTATTTTTCATCACTTACCATTAAAGAACAGAAAAATAAAAATGAATATATAAAGGATACCGACTTAATTAAGAAGCTTGCTCGGCCAGGACCTTTTCGTGTAATTGGCAACAAACCTATTACACGCAGAAACCAATTCGCCGGCGCCAAGTTTTGTGAAAATACATTCTGAAATGTTAAGAAACAAATTAAGACAACCCATGTAATAATTCGTAACAATGCAGTGTTTGTCATATCATCTCGTTTGTGTCCATTGACTTTAATTTTATTTATAATTCTATAAATGTAATTGAATTTTTAAATAAATCGTTGTCAAGTCAATATGTGTACGAATGTATCAGATATTACCATATTCAAACAAAAATTAAAAAAAAAAAAAAAAAANACTCGTTTGTGTCCATTGACTTTAATTTTATTTATAATTCTATAAATGTAATTGAATTTTTAAATAAATCGTTGTCAAGTCAATATGTGTACGAATGTATCAGATATTACCATATTCAAACAAAAATTAAAAAAAAAAAAAAAAAAAAA
>JXOS01039322.1:0-11714 GCA_001015075.1 Cirrula hians
AACAATAACAATGTTGCATGTATTTTGTTAGCCAAGTTGCAGCAGCAGCAGAGAGTTCGTGCGTGTTACGTCAATTGGCAGCAATTACTTTAATGTTCACAATTATCGGTGTATAAAATTATCGTGGTTTCTTGCACTGCATTCATTCAACACGCGCACATGTCTGCGCGCCTGTGGCGTCATGATTATAGCTACTTTTTAAATCTTCATTTTTTATTATGATTTATAATTTTTATTTTTATTTAGAAAAAAAAAAAATAAATAAAAAAAAATGTGTAATAGTGAACTTGTTAATTGTGGATTTTTTGTTATGTTAGTCATTCAAGGGTTAATTTGGTTTGGTTTGCATTTGCGGATCGTCGGTTAAAAACGAATTTTATTCTCAGTTACCAGTAATTGTATTCAAATTTAGCTTATGTTTGCATAAATATATATATATATATATACATATGTGTGTATATATATTATGTATAAACGTCATACGGCGGAGCATAAAATTGGTGTTTCATTACATTTCAAGGGCGCACTTGGGTTATTTAATTATGTTATATTAGAATTAGTTAAATATTAAAATCGTGTAATTCTATTTCTTACTCTTTCTTTTTTTTTTTATATTATTTCTTTTTTTTTTTTTTTTTNTTTTTTTTATATTATTTCTTTTTTTTGTTTGTTTTGCTTTCATTGTTTCTTTTGCATTCGCTGATTGGTTTTGTGATTTTTGTATACATTTACGTTTGCATTTGTTTTTATTTTAACTTTCTTGTTTTGCTTTAATTAATTATTAATTAATTGAATAAATAATTCGAATTACTATAATTACAGTTACTAATTATTATTATTATTATTTTTAATTTTTAATTTAGATAACTTAACGCACATTTCGCATGATATTTTTAAATTATATTTATTATACTTTATGTAGTTGTAGTTGTTTTGTTTTTCTTGTTTTTTTTTTTTTTTTTTTTCTCCTTTTTTTTTAGATTTAATTTAATTTTAAAATTTTAGTCGCTTTTGCATTTAAATTAAAATTATCTTCTGCACACACGATTCCTGACACAGACACTCAATAAACACACACACGCGAACGCATACACGCACCCCAGTAGCTATCAACGTCGCGCATCTCTGTAATTACGCGGACCACGCTCGTTACCGCCCGAACGAAAATGCCGCTCGCGTTCGGCTCCGCTATTGCGTGAGGAGCCGCCACCGCCGCCACCACCACCAGAGCTGGCCCCGCCACCGCGATGATTGTGGTAGTCGCGGCGATCGCGCGAACGCGTCATATTTGAATTGCTCGAGTCGCGATTGCTGCGATATGAGTTGGGACCATTGTTGGCGCCACCACCGCTGCCGCCGAGCATTGAACTGCTGCCGCCAAAGTTGCTCGGCCCGCCACTGTTGCCGGCGGACAAGTTGCTGCTGTTGCCATTCGTGCCGGACGAGCTGTTGCTGTTGTAGCTGCCAAATGTGGGTGGTGGCGGTGCTGTGGGCAGTCCAGCGCTCTTCCATGCCTGGAAGTCTTCATACGAAGGCGCCTTATCGAATCCTGGCGGTGGTGGTCGCATCGGCTGCGGTGGTGGATAGTCCGGTAGCGGCGGAGGGCCTGGCCCGTCATAGTAGCGCACTGGCGGCGGCAATTGCTCGTACATTGAACCCGCGCCACTTGGCGGCATGGGGCCACTGCCACCACCGCCACCGCCGCTACCACCAGCTGATGGCGGTAGCTGCGCAAATGGCGGCACAAAAGGTAACATCGGCAGCTGGCCGTGCATTGTGCGCATATAGTCGGCCACATATGCTTCTGCAGCGGCTGCCGACGTCATGTAACGCTCCCATGGCGGTAAGTCACCGCCGCCAGCTCGTGAGCCCATCGGTCCGCCGCCACCGCCGCCGCTGCTGCCGCGGTATGGCGAGGAACCGCGCTTGAAATTATTGGAAGGCGGCCCCATTGGTGGCATTTTGTACGGACGATGCGGACCGCTGCTGTACAAGCGCTTATGACGCATCGGACCCGGACCGCCACGACCACCGCCGCCGTGGCCGTGTCCACCACCACCGCCACGTGAGGACAAGCTTCTGGGTGGCTTGTAGATGACACGTATCCCTTGCTCACGCATCTTTTTGGCAGTTTCTTTCGATTTACGCAATATGGGCGTCAATTCGATTTTCTCATCTTCTGGAAACAAACGACACAACTCGGCGCCTACTTTTGGCTCAATCTCTTGGCCGTCACGTCCGATCTTAACCGGCTTGCCCTCGTTCCACGAGTTATAAAGATGCGACGTGCAATTGAATGAGAGCTCCTTGCGGCATATCCAATCAATTTCGATTACACCGCCCAATGCCTTCGCTGAGATGCTGGGCGGCAATACCCAAGCTACCTGAGGTATATCGCGTCGCGACGGTGAACTCATGCGCGCAAAGCCAGCAAACTTTCCTGCAAATAAACGCAATTGAAAAAACAAAAAACACAAAAACAAAACATAAGAAGCAGAAGAAGATGGAGCAACAAATAAAAAATAGGTAATGTAAGGCCATGGAATGCGGTGGTCTCGATGCCCGCCACTTACCACTTTCATTAACTGAGAATATCAGCAAAACATTGCGCGCTTCCTTAAAGGCCTGATTCAGATTGGCATCGTTCTGCGGCAAGGTCGCCCAGACGTTCTTGCTCTTGGATAGTGCCACATTGTCGGCATTATTTGATTTGATTAGGAAGAAGCGTGTATCACGGAATAAGTAATTCAACTTGGTCATATAGTCATAGGATTTGCTCGAAGATGAGCTTTTGGTGCCGCTAAGACCGCCGCCACTGGTGGCGCCGTTGCTGCTGGTGTTTGTTAGTTTCTTGTCGGGCGATGTGCTCTTTGCCTTGCGGCCATTGCGCTTTATATTTGCCGCTGAGTCGGAGTCTTCGCTTTCCGAATCGCTTTCCAGCGGTGGCGGTAGTGTCTTCTCCTCGGCATCGCTGGCATCGCTCTTGCAGCTGCCACTGATATTGGCAGCGGTGGTAGAGGGTGTGCTGATCGCGTCAATTGCTGTCGCTGTGTTCTTCTTGGTGTTGCCGCTGCTGTTTGTGCTGCTTGCATCATTTGTGGCGGACATGTTAATGTTGGTGCCGCCGCTGCCGCCACTGTCATTACCAGCGCTACTATTATCTTCGTTGTTGGCAGTGTTTGTTATTGTTGTCGTATCCTTTTTGCGCGATTTCTTCACATTGTTGGTCATTTTGGACTTTTTCGCGTTTGCATTTGTTGAACTCTCGCCCACCGAGGAGGAGCTCTTCTTTGACGGTGACTCGGTGGCGCGTTTCTTCTTCTTGGTTGTGCTAGTGCTGCTGCCGTTAACCTCTGCGACGGCTGCGGCGGCGGCGGCGGCGGCAGCCACAGCAACTGTAACGTCTGCAGCGTCCGGCGAAGCAGTGCGCTTGGTGCTTGTCTTCTTAAGCGTTTTTGTTTTAGTTGTTGCAGCGGCTTTGCGCTTGCTGCCGGACTTCACTGATGGCGCAGTGCTGACCGAGCTAATGCTCGGCTGCGAATCGGAGCTGTCTGTGTCAGACTCCGACGCCTCGCTGCGTGTATCGAATGAATCATCGAAGTCTTGCAGTTCCTCGGCTATGTCAGCTTCATTTTCATCTAGTCCTAAACGTACCGCGTCCAGATCGGCCATTATTTTCATCGATTCGCTTTGCTTGTGTATACGTTCTTGCTGCTGTTGCTCTTGCTGCTGGTGCTGGTGCTGGTGGCTTTTCCGCGCTCGTGCTTGCTCCGCTGCAAGTTGTCGTCCACCTGCTTTTCGTTATTTTGATAACGACTGTTGTGTATGTTGTGAGAGTTTTTGTTGTTACTGCTGTGACTGTGGCTGTGGCTGTGGCTGCGGCTGTTGCCTCTGCTAACGGCTTGTGCTCCGTTTCTATTAATTGTGCACAATAAATGCATGAATGAAAATGACGCAGACGACGTGGACGACGGATACAAAGTTAATTTGTGCATGTATGTTGGTATTGATGTTGTTGGTGTCGGCGACGACAACGCATATAACATGAAAATAACGGATTTAGATTGTTTATTTATTTTGTTTTCTTTCTGTTTTTTTTTTTTTTACTATATTTTTTTTACTTTATTTATTTTTTTTTTAATTTATTTATTTATTTATTTTTTTTTTTCGCTATTTTATTGAGTTTGTTTATTTTCGTTCTCATTAATTTGAAAATAAATGCATTATTTTGTAACATAAAAGAAATAAGTCTGCTTTAAGCATAATTAATTATAACCAAATGCCGATCGATTTGTGCGAGCAACTACCAACATAGAAAAAAAAAAAGTATTATACATTCTTAATAGGAAGGACAGGCAACAACAACAATTGTCGTTGGTAAATCATAACTCACATTTTAATTAATTATTTTGCTACCACACACACACACACACCGCAAGCACTTGAATGGGCTGTTTTTGATTTACGTATAATGCGTACAATTGTTTAAACATTCGTTTAACTCAGTTCGGCACAAATTCAATTAAATACATTACAATTAAATTCACAATGTCTGTCGGAACTACAAAAAAATTGATGTAAAATTGATGAAGAATTTTGTACTCGACTGCGTCAATTTTCGCTTACGGAACAATGGCGTTAGAGTGCAACGGTTGTACCAATTCATAGCCGTACATGCATGCACACAAACATATATCTATCCTCTTCATGCAATTCTGCTCAAGCCGACTAACATAAAGCACTACCAACAACATTGTTTTATTTGTATTAGAACACGCAGTGTTGGTAGTGGTTAGCAGAACCTCACAATTCGCACGGTTGCTTGCGAAAGTATTGATATTTCTGTGCACACACACGACACAGCGTTGTATGAGCGGCTGGCCAATCATCATGAATACAAGGCCATGCATTGCCCTTTCCGTATGGGTATCAATATCAGTATATATATATATATATATATTAATATATTGTAAAATATCATGTATTTGCTATTTTTGCAGTTGTAACCAATTTGGTTTATGTCCTGTAGCGTATTTTTGTAGTGCTCACGCGTTGTGTAGAAATTTTGGAGGATATAGCGTTCATTTGGCACAATCACGTGCAGCTAAG
Source organism: Cirrula hians (assembly GCA_001015075.1). NCBI lineage: Eukaryota > Metazoa > Arthropoda > Insecta > Diptera > Ephydridae > Cirrula > Cirrula hians. The sequence continues at coordinate 5,110 of JXOS01039322.1, forward strand.
CGAAGGTATTATAGACCTCGATAATACTTCTGAATTAGACAATATTTTAATTCTTTTTCATAAATTGAATATATTTTAATTCCTGTCTTATTAGCGAGTTTTTGCTCTTAAATTGGTAACGGAATTTATATTTAATTCGGTGCGTAGCGTGCTGCCATACTGCACGAACTTTAATCGTAGTCTTTTGCAGTTTTATAACACGTCTGCACATAAGCAATTTTGTGTCCAGAGGCAAAATGCAAGCAAAGTGTGCACACTTAAGCAGCAATCAGATATTTTTGATATAGCCACTTTTTTTCAAGAACTAAAAATGTTGAGCCAAATTAAAATCATGTTTTTTGCTTATTATTCTTATTTATAATTAATAATTAATTATGCTTCAATTGAGTGCAGATCAGAAACCAATTAATGAAAAACTAAAGCAACACAAAAGAGTGCATGTGCCTTCCTTCCCGTAAATTAAAGCAGTAAAAAAGAGCGTAAGTGAGGTTATCCACAAAAGGTAATGCTAAAATTAGTCAGCAATTACTAAAGTGAGGTTATGCTCATATTTAACAGCAAGAATAAGGTGTTGCTAATTTTTATCGAAATTTTTTTAAATGAAAATAAATGACGTAAGTAATAAATACATTTACAAAAATGTAATTTTTATGTAACTCATTAAAGAAATTTAAAAAAATAAAAATTCTTTATTAATCCTATAGGTGAGATTTAGAAAATGCATTTTTTGAAGCAATTTTGAATGTATGGATAAAAAATCATACAAAAACAATAATAATTAAAAATATGATATCTATTTTAGATATTTGCAGCACCACTGTGATTCTCTTTTGGGTTCTCATCCAAAAGGATGGTTCTCCTTGAGTTTGTTCATATAATATAAACTTAAATGAGGGACAGTGGGATCAATTGCGAGGTATGTTGACTTTTATGTGAAAATTGGATTATGAATTTCATGCCAAATTGAACACATTTAACTGTGAATCATCCAGACCCCATGATGTTGAGTATGGAAGCTTATGTGTTAATTGTGCTCCTTACTATGCCATTCTGCTAAATAGCACTCGATTGGAACAATTTCTAGATATTTTGACTTTTNTCAGACCCCATGATGTTGAGTATGGAAGCTTACGTGTTAATTGTGCTCCTTACTATGCCATTATGCTAAATAGCACTCGATTGGAACAATTTCTAGATATTTTGACTTTTATGTGAAATTCATGCCCATATTCATTCAACAACCAAAAAATTTGTGCAAATATGTGATATTAGACCGTCTGTTGATTTCTTCACATATATATTAACAAATAAATTAATCACGTTTCTATCGTAGCACATTGGAGATTTCGTTAAACTCAGAGTTTTTTTTTTTTTTTTTTAGATTCAATCTAATTGCAAATTGCTTAGAGCCAGATATGCCTTAAAAACAATCTGTCATTTTGGAAGGATCCTAATCCAGTAAATTTGGAACTTTTTTTACCAACACAACAGATTCAAATAGTAATAGTTATAAGCATTTTGATTTAGCCTCTTAAAATACGGTTGAAATTCATAAAGTGGGAAATCCCCAAAGTCAATTTCCAAAATTTGCATACAAAGGCTTATAAGCAATCTGTAAGTAAATCTGTACCGATATCTTCAAAGATTTTCTGTAGTTACCTAACAGTTTGTATAATAAATATTAAAAATTAAACCCAAAAAAATAATATTTAATTTTTTCGCGCATTTTTGGCATTTCAATTGGTTGATCAACCGCCAGAACAACTGCCTGGAAATCGAATTTGCATACTTTTTTGCGTATTATGAATACACAGCAAAAATAATTAAAAAATAAATTTAAAAATGTTNCGGAAGGTGAATTTGCATACTTTTTTGTGTATTATCAATACACAGAAAAAATAATTAAAAAATAAATTTAAAAATGTTGGAAAACATGGCAAATACCGATTTAATTACAATTTTGCACCGCCCAGAAAGCCGTATGTCTTTGGTTTAGCCGTAACGTTAGCGTAAGCTTTCGTTGGAATACTCTCACAACACCGTACGTTGAGCAGCAGTGACGCTACAACAACTGTTATTGTAAAGTAATCGTTGCGTACGGTCATACTGTCTTATGCTCTGCAGCGTTGTATCTCTATTTGCTGTTTAATTCGCAAACGTAAGGAGCGCCTTGATTTATGTGTGTTCTTTTTGTTGTTTTAAGAAAATAAGAGGTAAATGGACGCAAGTGAGCACATATTGCATGCGAGATAAATACGCACCACATCGTATGTGTAGCGTGNCACACAAGTGAGCACATGTTGCATGCGAGATAAATACGCACCACATCGTATGTGTAGCGTGACCGCTGTAAAAGCAACAAGCAGCAAGTGTTGTTGTGTTTCAGCTCGCCCTAGTGACAGGCCATGCGTCTCCAGCTGGATATACAGCCACTCGATGACAAATTCGCACATCACGAATTTGTCACACAAAAATGTTTACTGCCCCAGAAATACATTACGAGCACGCACAAGATCGGCTGTTGGCTGAAGTGTTATTGGACTGCCGAGGCATATGCCGTGTGTCAATTGTTTCCGTCGGATGCTGAATTAAGCGCTGACAGGTATTGCTATCTGAATGCATGCGTCAAGAAGGGCAATACGATACCTAGCGAGCTGATCAAATTGGAGCAACTGAAGTCAATGGAGGCGAAATCCATAAGCGTCATTGTGGAGTTGGCGCAAAGCGCATTTGTTGCGCGTTATAAACGCTTTACGCTGCCTAATATGCAACACCTAATGGAAATGCTGCTGCAGACGCTACACTTCTGTGTGGGCAGCACTGTGGAAACACCAGAACTGCGTACGGCTGGCATTGATAGAGTGATTATTTGTGCAGCGACTGGCGTGGCGGCAACGTGCGAAAGTGAATGCGCTTATACTGCTTCGGAGGCGACACAAGTGTGCATAGCAGATGTTGCGCTGAGCAGGCGCGAGGCGGCTGAACAGCAATCGATAATGCTAACAGAAGTCAGCGCATATCAGGAGTTGCGTCAGCTACTGGAATTAGCCAGCCAGCCACAGCCCAGTTGGCTGCCAATGAATGCACTAATTATTGGCCCAAGCGGCTGTGGCAAAAGCAGCTTAATTAAAGCTGCAATGCGTTCCGCAAATTGTAATTGCTTTACTATTGGCGCTGGTGAGGTTGTTGGGCAATATCCGGGCGAGGCAGAGGCGGCTATCCGGCAAGTTTTCGAGGCAGCTGCATACTTTTCGCAACAGCTGAAGCCCAAGGGTAGGTACATTTTATGCTTCACTGCCAAAACAATTGTTACAGCAGTCACTGTGATCCTTTAGCACTCACAGTTGTGCTGCTCGAGAATTTGCATCAATTTTGCCCGGCAACGCAACAGTTGACAGCATCCGCGGATGTCATGCACAGCATGCGCATTTGTGCACAGCTAATGACCTCGATCGATCGGCTGCAGTACACGCCAGCGATGGTGCTAGCAACGACAAACAGCATTGACAGCCTGCCGAGCATTGTGCGGCGCCCAGGACGTTTTGAGCGCGAATTCATCATAACACAGCCAAGCGAGGAGCTGCGTGCGCTGTTGTTGCAGCAACTCTTTGCACAACAAAAGCAGCGTGCAGTGGAGCGCAGCATTACGCCGGACGTGGTCGAGCATANATTGCAGCAACTCTTTGCACAACAAAAGCAGTCTGCAGTGGTGCGCAGCATTACGCCGGACGTGGTCGAGCATATAGCGCGGCGTACGCAAGGCTATGTGTTGGCTGATTTGGCACTACTGGTGCAGCACATTGCACAGGCGCTGATACGCCGCGGTGAAGCCGATGAGCCTACAGAGGCGCTAAGCATAGTTAAGCAGGCCATTGGACAGGTGGGTATTAGAATTGCTAACAGCTGCAACGAGCTCATGTTTGTGTGCTTTTCTGTTCGGCTATAGTTCAATCCAGCAAGCCTTAAAGCGAGCGATGTCAGCGTGCTCAAGCCCGTTGAAGGTTTTGCCAGCATCGCCGGCATGGCGCAGCTGAAGCGCGAACTCGCTGTGTCACTGCTGGCCGCCTACAAACAGCAGGCGGCATTCAAACGCTTTGGCTTGCGCGTGCCAAAAGGTAGGCCACATATGTCGTGTCGCTAAAATCCTTTCATCATATTTGAATGCTACTTTAAAGGAATATTGTTGTATGGCCCGCCAGGCTGTGGAAAAACGAAATTCGCCAAGTGCCTGGCGTACGAGGCAAACATGACATTCATTGCGACTTCCGGTGCGGAAGTGTATTCTCCGTATGTGGGTGTCGCGGAAAAGTTTGTGGCACGCATCTTTGATACGGCGCGCCGCAATGCGCCCTGCCTTATATTCTTTGATGAAATTGGTAAGTTGTGTGATATGGGCGCCACCGTGCTATTTCATAACACTTTCGCACGCAGATACGCTGGTTGGCAAGCGCCAACATGGCGAACACAAACAGCATGACGTGCAGTTGCGTATACTCTCTACGCTGCTCACCGAGATGGATGGTATTATACATGCCACATCAACAGCCACGCTGAATGTCAACTACAATATTATGGTTGTGGCCGCTACCAATCGGCCGGATATGCTCGATGATGCGCTGCTACGGCCGGGACGCTTTGATAAGCTGGTGCATGTGCCGCCGCCTGATTATCAGTCACGTATCGATTTGTTGCAGCTGCATGCCACGCAGCAGCCATTCGCTGTCGACATCAGCTTAGCGGAACTGGCCGAATGCACCGCCAACTATTCGGGCGCTGACATCAGCAGCTTGTGTAGCGAGGCCGCTCTGCATGCGCTGCATACCGATGAGAATGCCAACGCCATAAAGGCAGCCGATTTTGAGTTTGCTCTGAATAAGGTTAAGCCCTCACTCACCGCGCAGCAAATACAGTTCTATTACGCAATTGAGAAGAATATCCTATGACAATGTGATGACTGTGTAAAATTTAGTCTGAATTTTCAATAAAGTCCAACTGTGGTAAACATACGCATGTTGTTTGTAACACCTGAAACCAGTGGACGGAGACATATTAAAATGTATATCGATTATAAGCGAGCCATGTCCGTGTGAGTGGCTGAAGGGCTTGAATTAGATTCAATACGTTTTGTACACATATTTTATGTAAATGTTCGATGAAATTTTGAATATCGTTAAAATCCGATCAATTATTCGGGTACTGTCAGTATACCTCTACTCAAAATCGGAACCAAAGGCCTAAAGCAATCGTCAGAGCTGATATTTTATAAATAAATATCCTGTAATTAGGCGTGTAATGCTAGGATCTATGATTGGATGAACATGAGAGACGAAGATCCAGTACATCCATGTAAACGCCATAGAGGATTTCAAGCAAAATTTACCATAATATACCACTTCCATTAAATTCAAGGAAATTTAATTNACAAAATTTACCCGAATATACCACTTCAATTAAATTCAAATTTAATTATTCAGTGCACATAAACATGATCAATGAGTACTAATATCTGACTGGATCCAAGGTACTCCCTGGACACGATTTAGGTCCAAGAAAAGTATTTTTGTAAATGTCACCAATGTAATTGGTAAAACATATATTAACTTTGACGGTACGTTTGTAACACCCAAAACGAGTGATCGGAGACCTATCACGCTGTATACCGATATGATCAGCATCACAACAGATATTGATCTAGCCATGTCCGTCAAAATGAAAAACCCAGAAAGAATGACTTCAGCTAGATTAACTAAATTCCGCACACTTATTCTATGAAAAAATGTNCAAATGAAAAAACTAGAAAGAATGACTTCAGCTAGATTAACCAAATTCCGCACACTTATTCTATGAAAAAATGTAGTATCGAAGTTTAAATTATTTTTAGATGCGACCAATATTTTGGATACCTCCAGTACACCTATTGACTCAAAACTGGAGCCTTAGGACTTCTACAGCCGTAAAGATTTCGTATTTTGCAATAAAATTAGGTGGTTAATTATGGCATGTATGTGTTCGAAAAATTGACAAGATTGAATGAAAATCAAAGGTACTTCTAGTACACATATATATAGTTCCAATAGAGGCTTTAATGCAGAATTACCCAGTTATCATTAAAATTTTACAAAATAGCAGTATTGAGTGAACATAAATATGGTCAATGTGTGTACCAAAAATGGACATGATTGGCTGAAAATCAGAGGTATTTCCAGTACAGCTCTGTGATCCGAAAAGAAGGTTTAAGGCAACTGTAACTTTCTTATTTGTTTATTAATAAAGACATATTTTGTTGTATTTGGATTTAAAACTGAACCATTTCACTAAGTGTCGGACTAAGCTGACTGTACCTGTCTTGTTATATTTTTTATATAACTTATTTATTTAGTTTTTTAATTAATTCTCACGGTCCAGCTATTTATATTAACATTCATTGATCTATTTTTTATATTATTTATTAAATTATTGATATTTTGTTTTATTAATTTTTTATATATATTTTTTATAAATATTTTTTTATATATATTTTTTAATGAACTCTCATGGTGCTTGTGTTTATTTGAATATTTATTGAACGATTGATTCCTTATTTTTAATTCTATTTTTAATATTAT